>JXCR01062482.1:69843-83456 GCA_002079205.1 Phalaenopsis hybrid cultivar | reverse complement strand
TACATACATACATACATACATACATACATACATACATACATACATACATACATATATATACACATATATAAGTATACGTGTATATATTTATGTACACACACACACACACATACGGTATCCAGAATTAAGTACACTGCAGAAATTGAATGTGTTCTAGAAATTAATGGATAGCTGTCGATGCAAAGCTGCAGTTTATGAATTGCTATAATGTTATAGATGGAAAATTGCTGTCAATGAATTGTTGTACATGGAAAGGCTCCGGCCACAAATTCAGGATTATTTCATCATTTTTCTCAAGCTTGGTCATGCATGTTTATTATGCCCGACTTGTTAATCAGATTATCAAAACTTATTTGGATAAAATCTTGGTGAGAATATTTTTAGTTTGAGAGTTTGTTAGAATATAATTTAGGTGGGCTAATTCGATTCATTTTTTTGAGATGAAATATCCAACTTTCTCAAAATGTTTAGTGTTGTGATGGTGGTCATAAGTTTTTGTAATACTTATAGCAGCCTGGTTGTCATAATATTGTTTGAAAAAAATTCACTTGATAATTTATGTATTCTAACAAAATTAATACCCACATTCCTTCATAAGTATCAAGTTTCAATGACTTGTATTCTTCTTTAGCACTAGTTCTTGAGACCATAGATTCTCACGTCTCCAGGTAATCTAGTTTCCCCTTATATAAGTACAATGGCCAAAAGATAAAATTTTCAATTAGATGTCTCCAGCTTAATCAAAATGTGTAAAAAACTTTGATTTCCTTGTTGGATGACTTTTTATACAACAAATCTTTTGCCATCATCAATTTGAGGTACTTTATATTGTGGTTAAAAACTTTCATATGATTTTTATTATCGTTGTTTAGTAGGACTAATGTAGAAACCAATGTCGGAACAGGTGGAAGAGAGGTAGACGAGTTTATTTAAAAGCTTTAATAACTATCTTTGTTAATGGGCCTATTATTCAGAGATGATCCAATTTTTTTTGTTGATTCATTGTAGTTTTTATTGGTTTACATCCAAATATTCATACTTATTAAGTAGAACAAGAATATTTTTTTCCTGAAAAATATTAATTTCCTGTTTTGATAATGCCACTTTCCTGCCAAGAAAGTATTTTGAAATTCTGAAGTCTTTACGTCAAATTCTCCTGTCAAAAAACCCTTTACGAAAGTGCTAGATAAAGTTCTAGATAACAAATTAGTGGTACAAGTCAATTACTGCCCATATTGCAAGAACTTCCTTTCAGAATTTTTTGAGGATTGGTCAAATTTTTAGCACCTCAATTATGGCTTAATGAAATATTTTCTGTACAAGACAAGCTCAATCAATAAAAAAATCCCATTATACCTCTTGAACTTTATGGGCTCATTATTTTATCAGGCTATATTTTTTAATTAATGGTGTATTGGTGTCTTCCAAGGCTTAGAAGCGTCAAATATCAATCAAGTATACTTCTATTCTAAATATCACTACTCCATTATAAGCAGCATCTGATTTTCCTTCCCACCATATGCAGGATATATTTTAAAAATCTTTTTTTGGGCCTTTGCTTGTACGTTTGTACTTTGCATAAATATTGACTGAACTGTTATTCCTTTAATCAAATTCACCGAACACCTACTTTTCCATAAACTCTCCCATGATAAAAACTCTCCCATGATAAATTGTAGTTCTTATTCTGCCATCTGCACCAACCAATTCAAATGTCTCCTAAAATGCTTGAGCTTTTAGTAAAGCAGGCTGACTGCATTAGTCTATCATTAACCACTGGAACAAGATGCACTTGAACATTAATTCAGAGCTTTCTATTAGTTGACACTAATGCAAATAATAATTTATCCTTTAATTGATATTTTAGGTTTAAACCCGCTTTAGAGTCTATCTGAAATTTCTTTAGATTTANTCCTGAACATTAATTCAGAGCTTTCTATTAGTTGACACTAATGCAAATAATAATTTATCCTTTAATTGATATATTAGGTTTAAACCCGCTTTAGAGTCTATCTGAAATTTCTTTAGATTTCTAGGTATGGGACTGCTTGGCAATGGAGATGAAGCCAAATGCTCTTTAATTTTTTAAAAGCCTCATCTCATTTGACATGCAGCTGAAATTTATTACTTTCTTTAATGCTTAAATGAATAGAGTACANCAAGGTCGAATCCCGCTGTCCCCTGTGCAAGCAGCGGTTTCATTTCATACACCGTCCGGAGGTTTCCGGCCGCCTCTTGTCCCAGAGCGTTTTGGAAATCCCATCCCGTGACCAGGTTTGGAAAATTATTCCGTTTTTTTAAATGTAAAGTTTGTTGGAATGGTTTGTTGTTAGGTTTAAGTTTTGGTTCTTTGCTGGATTGCTACGTATTGAAATTTTAGTCCTCTCGAGGCAATTGCTTGAAATTGATTTGATTGATTCCTCGTTTAACTTGTCCTAATTAACGTTAGGGGAGAAAACAACTAAGACTTGCTTTTTTAAGTGGGTTAGCTCTAATTTGTGGTTTATAATTTGCAGTTGAGCATTGCCAGCAACACTAAATTTATCATCGGTTGATGATGACAAGAGCTTAAAACGAATAGAGTAAGAAAAGTATGTTTGAGAACAAATGGCAGTCATAAGAATGAGAAAAATAATCTGCAAGGAGAATATTAGAATATGGAACACACAAGTGTTTTCGTAGTTCAGGGATATCTATCTGAAGCAAGTGACAAGAGGGAATCACAGAAATTCTTTCATACCTCACTGAGAATAGTACATATACCTTAGAATAGTACAGGATGGATATATATGTATAGTGCTGAATATTCTNATATTTATATAATATAAGTTATATAATTAATATATAATATTATTTTTATATATTAATATTAGGGATGTCAAATTGACTTGTCGTTCGCGAACAGCTCGTGTCCGATTCGTGTTCGGCTTGTTCGTTAAAAAACGGTTCGTGTTCGACTCGTTCGTTAAGAAACGAACACGAACAGTGATTTCACGAACAATTTCAAACACGAAAGCTTTTTCAAACAAACTAAATTTTAAACGAACCGAACACGAACACAAGCTTTGTTCGTTCGTGTTCGGTTCGTTTACACCCTTAATCTGAAGCAAGTGACAAGAGGGAATCACAGAAATTCTTTCATACCTCACTGAGAATAGTACATATACCTTAGAATAGTACAGGATGGATATATATGTATAGTGCTGAATATTCTAGGAGCTGTACATACACATTGCCTAATTACCCCTAGATAGTTATAAGAGATGTGCACTCCACCTTTTTCTTGTCAGGTTGTTTAATGGAACATGCCTTAGATTGTGTCGGTTGTGATCCCCTTTCAAGATGATGGTTCTTGGAAAGAACCTGAATCCTGAATTTAAAGTAATTGAACTTTGGTTTAGTAAGTTCTTTAGTGAAGATGCCACCTGGTTGGTCCTGGGCAGGAATGTAGTGAATCTCAATCTGGCCCTTTTGAAGATGGTCGTGGATGAAATGATAATCAATTTCTATTTGCTTCTTCCTGGTATGAAAGACCAGGTTGTTAGCGAGTGTCATGGCTGATGTGTTATCACAAAATAGCTTTATCGGTTGGGATTGAGAAACCCCGAGCTCCGTTCCATATTATGTCAGTTGTAGCCGTGGCTAAAGCACGGTATTCCACCCTCATAGATGTCTTTGCCACTGTTTGATGTCTCCTCACTGTCCAAGAGATAGGAGTCTTTCCAAGCGTAGAGCAGAACCCTGTAGATTTGCAGTTCACCACATGTTGGCATCCGAAAATTTTTGAAGAAGTTTTCCACGTGTGATAAGAATGCTATGGTCAAGTGTGCCATGTAGATAGCGAAGAAGACGTTTAAGTAGTTGGAAGTGATCCATTGTTGGTTTATGCATATGTTGGCATATATGGTTCACCGAAAAAGAGATATCTAGTCTGGTAATTATGAGATATTTGTAGAGCTCCCTCAACCCTTCTATATTCAATTGGATTGTCGAAGGGTGGTGTAGTATCCGTTGCTTCGAGTTTCTTACTGGGAAGAAAGGTGGAGAATCGTTTGCATCCCGTTGTAGCTATCTCTTGAATGATGTTTGTAAGGTAAGATTGTTTACTCAAAAATATTGAGCATGCTGTCCAGGATACTTTAATGCCTGAAAATTTATATATCTCGCCCACTTGATTTGGAAGAGTTGGGAAGTTTTATGGTCAGTTCCTGAATGGTATCCATATAATTTCATGTCACCAGAATGTATCTACATATAGGAGAAGAAATATATTACATGCCGATTTGCGTAGTATACGTAGAGGCGGATCAGCATGGCTAACCACGAAGTCCAATTGAATAAAAAATTATCAGATTGTGGTTTACCATTGTCTAGGAAATTGTTTGAGGCTGTACACATGCTGAGGGAATTGCGCATCCGTAAAGCCTATTGGTTATCTCATATAGATCGTCTCCTGAAGAGTTCCATGAAGGAAAGCAGTAGACACATTAAACTGTAAGATTGACCAGTTGTTGTTGAAGGCCACAATCAAGAGAGTTCGGAGAGTCGGCATTTTTCGCAACTGTGCTGAAAGTCTCATAATTGTTGACACCGTATTCTTAATTGAATACTTGAGCTACAAGCCTCGCTTTGTAGCATGCCACTGATCCATCTGAATGTTATTTGGTACAATATGTCCAACAATATTCCAACACAAGTGTGTTCGGTGGAAGAGGAATAAGTGTGCATGTGCCTTGAGCTTGGAGTGCATGAAATTCTGCACGCATAGCTTTCCTCCAGTTTTCATGCTTTACAGCTTGCGACTAGGATGTAGGATCAGGTATGTGTGGAGTATGGTGGAGTAGGTTGAGGCGCTGAAGAGGTTTAAGGGTGTCGAATTTGGTACGGTTTGTCTTCGGATGGATTTTTTTGAGAGTTGGCGCTACGGGCGAAGGAGTTGCAGGCATAGGCGCTGTTGGCAGAGCTCAGCAGGTAGGGAAGTAGTAGGTAGGGGATGTTCAGGGCATGCTGAGAAGCATATTCTGGTGTTCCGTGCTTGAGGAGAGGAAGGGGTTTGTGTAGAATGCAGTTAGTGATTGATAGGCACAGTTATAGGAGATTCAGGTGACTGAGTAGTCGATGCAAGTATGAGGAGCAACAGGTTGAATACAAAATTGGTTGGGGGTGAGGATAGTGGATGATCTTGAAGATGGGAAGTGTGGTTTCATGAAAAACGACATGACGAGAGATGATAATTTTAGATTTGTGAGGATTATAACATTTGAAACCTTTGTGGCTTGGAGAGTAGCCAAGAAATATGCAGGGTGTGGGTTGGAAAGCCAATTTGTATGCTGTTATAAGTTTCGACCATGGGTAGCATAGGCAACCAAACATTTTTAGGTGAGAATATGTAGGAGATCTCTTGTGGAGGAGTTCATAGGGAGTAAGCCATTTTGTAATTTTGGAGGGCATGCGGTTGATGAGGTAAACGACGATGAGAAGTGGTTCAAGATAGAATTTGAGTGGAAGAGACACATCATGCACTGAGGTTCAGGTGATCTCAATTAAGTGGCGGTATTTACATTCGACCACTCTGTTTTGTTGGGGTGCATATGGGCAAGAAAATTGGTGGATGATTCCTTGTTCATGAAAGACTTGTTTGAGCTTAGAGTCGGTGTATTCACCTCCGTTGTCAGATCATAAATTTTTTTATTGTTGTATTAAATTGATTCTTTAGCATTCGGAGGAATTGAAAACATATTTGTGGAAGTTTAGATTTATGCTTGAGGGGGTATGGTCAACAAAATTTGGAATAATCATAAATGAAAATCGCATAATAACGAAAGCTCTGAGTTAATAATATTGGGGACGGACCTCGTACATCTGAATGTATGTTGTAAAGGTAAATTCATATTTGAGAAACTAGACGGAAAAGGTTGTCTATGGCTCTTGGTAAATTTGCAACTATTGCATAAAAAGAAATGATAATTGATTCAAGTGCCGTTTGAGACTTGGATAAACGATGTAGAATGTCGGATGAGGATGTCCAAGCCTTTTGTACCACAATGTAGATGTTTGTATGGAGATAGACAAAACTTGATGGGTAACAGAAGGAGGTGGATAGCATTGTGAAGTAGGAGTAGAGTATAACCCCTTGGAGCTATGGCCATGAAGTAAGATTTGGTGAGTCTATGAATCAAAGATAAGAAAATCAAATTTATCAAACAAAATGACAACATTGTTGTTTTTAATGAGTTTATGAACGGGATAGTAAATTGTGGGAAAGGGATGGTACATGCCATATGAAAGGAAGGTGAAGAGAGCAGGTTGGTGTAGAAAGAATACCATCACCTATGTGTTTCACCTCTATGGGTTTGCAATTTCCCACAAGAACTTGTTCAAATCCTTTGGTTGGTGTAGCTAGTTGAAGTTGGTTGAGGTCTGCAGTGTGGTGGGTTGTAGCTCTATAATCAAGAACCCAATAAGTTTCTACTTGCAATGCCCTGTTGGTGGGTGTGTATTCGAGATTCGAATGGTGCCAGTAATGCGTAGTTGTATGTCCAAGTTTATTGCATATTTGCCACACAACTAGAGAGCGGGTTGAGTGCAACTTGATTTAAATGTGGTAGAATTAAATGGTTGATTTCTTCCACAGGGATGAGGTGTTTTTTCATCCCCGGTAAGCATTCATTGCCAATTGTGGGTTAGTCAAGAGCCCCAATTTGTGTTGATCAGTGGCTTGATTGATTTTCTCACTGCACGATAAGACGTAGAAGTCGTCGAGCTCAATAGATTGTATTTGTGTACGGATAACCGTCTTGAATGCTTGGTAGTTCGATGGTAGTACATAGATGTCCTCCTATTGCCGATATATTATCCACCGAAGCTTTGATGGTAGAGAGGTATTGAGTCATGGATTAGTATTCATCGAAAGATTGTGAAGTTCGTTTTTCAACTGAATGAGCCTCGATCTATTTGTTGGTTGGAGACATTTGACAACGGTACTCCAAATTTCAATAGCAGTGGATAGATGAAGCACACAAGGCATGATTGCAAGAGAGATAATTGAAAACAAAGTTGCGGTCAAGTTTTGATCAATTAGAATTCAACTTGAATATTGAGGATTGGGTATTAGTGTATCTTCGTCAGAAGACAAAGATTTAGGTTGACATGGAGTGTTTCTTTGTAGGAGACCCAAGAAACCATTTGTTGAAAAACCCTAAAAAACCTGTGCTCTCCATATATGGTAGTTCTCAGCTGTAAGAGGACTTTCATTGAAATTTTTCAGGTTATTCGGTCGAAATTTCAGTGATGGGAGGTATAACATTAGCTAGTAAAGTGTCCATAAAGGGGGAATAGTGAGCTTTAGATAATGGAGAAGTTGACCTTTTAGTAGTTAAAGTGATGGACCTATAGAAGGGTTTGGTAGAAGATTGATCGAGAGATACGATCAATATAGAGACGTTAGGGGGAGGAAAATGCGAATCCTTACCCTTTTGTAGGAGCCCGGAGCGGACGATAAAGATCGACAACCAATCTCTGCTTCCTAGACGCCTCATGGTTGTGAAAATAGAGAAGACCCGAATCACCTGAGTTTGCTGCTCTGATGCCATGAAGCAAGAGACGAGGGAATCATAGAAATTCTTTCATACCTCACTGAGAATAGTATAGGATTGATATATTTGTGTAGTGCTGACTATTCTAGTAGTTGTACATACATATTAGTTAATTACCACTAGGTAGTTATAAGAGATGTGCACTCCATCTTTTCTTTGTTAGGTTGTGTAATAGACCATGCTTTAGGTTGTTTCAGTTGTTTAGGTTGTTTAGGTTGTTTTGGTTATGACTATCTCGCTCCATAGCCATACAAAGAGATAAATTTTCATTGGCCCATAGACAGAAATATAATGCAATCATTTGCCCTCAAATATTTTTTCTTACTTTTTTTACACTATAGTATTCTTCCCTCACGCTTGTTCTTACACTTTTTCCCTCAAACTTAAGCACAATTGCTTTATCTTCTATTCTAACCGTATGTAAAGGAAAGCATACTAATCTTATGTTGGACCATTTGGCTTGTCATCAGTTCATGTGATAGTCATTGATTTTCTCTTGAGAAGGGCCATGCATTCCAAAAATCACCTTTATCCCTTCAATGTTTTTGTTGATCACCAAAAAAAAAATTAGATAATCCAACTTGATGACATAGATTAAGATAATTATTGCCTCCAATCACTCTACTAACTGCTCTTCTATGAAGCACGAACATGAATACGGGGATATTGACACGACATGATAGGATACGATGACAGGACACTATTGAAAAAAATAGAACACGACACGTCATTGACTCGTTTTTATATTTAATTAATTATTAGTATATAATATATTTATTTTTCATTATTATTTATTAAAACTATCACTACACAAATTATGCAAGAATAAAATTTAACTTCATAAATTTAATTTATATTATAAAACGTCATGCTTATGAAAATTAAATTTTAAAACTAAACACAATATGTTTCAAAAGAACTCATCCAACTTATAATCAAATTTATCTACTAAAATTTTAAAATAAACTTATGATTACAAAGAGGGAATTGTTAAAGCTCGGCTTCGATGAGTATTGAATGTATCTTCAATGCTCGATTTTGACAGATGTTAGAGGTGGTCTCAACATGACGAGAAATAAAGTGGTGTACGTATATTTCATATCCAATTATTTCGATATTGTGTTAAACCCACGTCCAATGAAGTGTTGAGGTGTTTCCCAGACGTGTTCGAGCCTGACAAAAACTTAGATATTTTTTGTAATGTCGGAGAAGTATTGGGGCGTGTTAGACAAGTGTCGGTGTCTGATACGTGTCTGACATGGGTACAACACATTTTTAGAAGTGTCGGTGCTATATAGCTTCTCTTCTAATTTTTACTTTTATACTCATTGAATTTATACAAAAGACAAGTGATTGCTCGATTGAATTATGACCAGTTTGAACTCATTGATATGACATTGTGAAAGCACCTTCAACCATTTTTAGATTAAAAGATTTTTAAATTAGATTTTATGTGTCAAAAGTAACTTTCTCTGCCACTGATAGCTTTCAATTTAAATATGAATTTTTTAGTACCCAAAATCCTTGCCATTGAACTGGTTGATTCTCATTTGTGTCATTGTTGACCACCCAACAAAAACATGCCTTTGAATGACACCAACCAAGATAACTACTAGCCTCTGATCATTCCATAGGTGACTTTGCCAATCTTCTTCGCTACATTTGGTTGAATTATGGGCAAGAACAAGTGATTCTCTTCAACGCATGCAACTGACTTCTTGCATAATGCTTAGAGGTGGTAGTTAGGAAGCTTGTAAAGTTAGTTAACTGGTAGTAGTGGCTAACATAATTGTAGTGGATAGATAGAGGGCATTGGGTAAGAAACTTGGTGGGGTTAAATGGAAATTTTTATGAACTTAATAAACATATGATTTAGCTGCACATAGAGGTTATGAAAGGGACCAAAAATAAGGGAAAACTGGATAACTTGCCAAATGTTTAGGCAAAATTTTTAACCTTGTGATGAGAAAAACCAATTACTTACAAATATATGCAACTAGAAAGAGATTCAGGTGTTGGCAGAAGGAAAAGCGTACTTTTTAGCCGAAACTACTTCAAAAGCGTCAAAATTGCTTATAAATATGTGTTAATGGAACTCATAATATTCTATTGAAGTTAGATATGTTTTAGAAAACCGCAAAAATAATTAAACATGGAGTTTGGCTGATAAAGCTGGAACAATAGAAATAGAGCTGTCTTTTATGTGAAATGCACTAGTCCTTTTGACCCAGACTCATTTTTGTGATAGGTGATTGTTTGCAATGGACTTGTACATTATTTTATTTTATTTTATTTTTTAATGAACACATTTTTAAACAATTTTGGAAAAAAAAGGAAGCCAAATTCAACTCCAGATTTATCAAATACCCCTTTTTCATGCCGCAAGGACTCTTACCTTGCAGCATAAAATTGGCATGAATTTTTATGTAATACATATTCATGAATTGTTGCAAAAATCAAGTTCAATGTAAATAAAAATTCATTTATTATTGAGAATAAAACTATGGCTCAATATATTTGGATAATGAATTCTTGGCGTATGACACATTTCAAACTCTTCTGAATGTGAATCACCATGAGCAAAAGGCTAGCTCCATGTCATATACAAAATTGATTCTTGAGAATTATTGGTACTGCTGGATGCACTGAATCCATTCATAATGATAAGAACTTGAAGGTAGGAGTAACTCACAGTACATGTACACTAGCATAACCGAAATGAGGTTCCAGCTCTAAATCTCTTCTTCAATTGCTTATATATACATTAATTTAGGTTTTTGCAGTGAGATTCCTGAATTAACCTCTAGGAGAAAAATAAAAACCTTTTGTAAAAAGGTCAGACGATCAATATTTAGGGGAGCAGATTTAACAATTAACAATGAGTTGCTGAGTGGTTGCTTATCAAACCGAGTCAACTACAGCTTTTTATACATATTCTGGTTATAGATTTGGTCCATAGTAATACAAATTTGGAATGCAACTTCCATGCGTATTCTTTGACCTTTAAGAACTATGATCTTATTCTGTGCAATTATTCTGCTTGTTGAGATTAACCTGAGGTGCTAATATATTAAATCAATTGTTGTCACCTTTTTTAGTGGTTTGTAGATGCATCACCAACTGTAGTGCATGCTTCTAACATCTTCACGCAAATTACGTGCAATTTTGTTTTTATTTGTTTTGGCATTCAATCTTGGTGTTTGTGAGTGTAGTTATGACAAATGTCATTGAGAAAGAATTAACACTAGTTGAAAAGAATTAACACTAGTTGAAGCTCATATATAGTTTGAATTGGACATAGTTGTCATTACAGCATGCAAAAGAGAGAAAACCTTTCTATACTTGTTATGAATACAACAACAAGCCTTTATACCGCTAGTGGTCGGCTACATGAATCATTTTTCTCCATTGTGTCCTATTGAGTGTCATATTTTCATTTAGTTCTAATAAATAAAGATTATGTTTTACATGCCTATGTCTTTTTAAGTCTACCTCTACCTTTCTTAACGCAAGTCAAATAGAAAACATTTACTCTTTTACCTTTCATAATACTTTTTATACAACACACCCAAATCTTTTTAGGTTTACCTCTACCTTTCCTAAACTGAATCAAATCTAAATTATCTACTTTTCTATCCGTACCATCGGCTGGTCAACGTTAATAGAAGAAAAAAAAATTCTTTGGTAGAACGTAGGTAATATAGATGAATGTAGTACTGCCATCATCAACCTTGTAATGATGTGTGCTTACTTGATATTTCTTCTTTGTTTTCGTAGGTTTATCATCCTTTAGGTAATGAAAGTAGTGCACTTTCTGATCCATATGCTCAAGCTAATTGCAAAGTGTGTCATGGCTCTAATGATGATGAACTACTACTGCTGTGCGACCTATGTGATTCAGCCTTTCATTCTTATTGCGCCGATCTTGGTTATACTGTACCTGAAGGTGATTGGTATTGTCATGACTGCACCATTCTGAGGGAAGAACATGCAAAAATTGATGGGGATGCTGATGATAGGGACCAAGATCAGAGCACCCGCTTACTGGATCAACAGCAAACTGTTTCCATTTTTGATATTGTGGTTGATGAGAGCTCTACTTTGGAGCAGCAATGTTTTCATAATAGAACAGAAACCAGAAGTAGTACTAACATGCAAAGGAATTCTCAAGATATCATGCTTCATATAGATGAACCGGATTCTTCTTACTCTCCTTCTCAGGGAACCGACCTGAATCTTCAACTAAGAGGTGTTGGGCGAAGAGCGAGAACCTATCAACCATCATGCAATTTGCAAAGGCGTGTGCAGGCTCTTCGCAACAATTGGACTGCTCTGCAATCTGGATCTTTGGCTTTCTCATCCACCTTAGATAGTAATGGAGACGCAGTGTCAGGTGCAGAACCAAGTACCAGCAGGCCAAATCCAGCTCCGTCACAGCGGTCAGAATCCTCAAATTTGATCAATAATGAGCAATCGACAGATTCCAGTAGTTCTAGAAAAATGCCTGTAGTTAACGACTTGCAAGACATTAATAAAGCATGGAAGATGATGCAAATTGCAAAAAAACAGAAATTGCTTATGGCTGACTCTTCTTTGAATTCACATAGATTCAATAAATCCTTGAAGTCTGTTAATTCTATTTCAGCGTCAAAAGGAGCTGTAAGCCATCCTTTAAATCTCTTGATCCCCAAGAATAAGATGGCCGCAGATGAAGTGGTAGGTTGTAGTTCATCAGGAACCTACGAACAGGTTAGGAATAAAGTCATGCATGAAAGACGTAAATTCACTGGTTTTAGTCAGAAATTTTCAGATACAGACTTTCCAATTAAGTCGCGATATGATAGCAAATCAGCTATAAAATCTTATAATGAGATGCAATTAGATTCTATCAAGACAAATAGGGCTTTGACAACAGATTTTGCTGGCATTATCAAGGAGGCTTCACCAGTATGGCCATCCTCTAAATTTCATGAAACTAACTGCTCTTCGCTTTCTAGTGCTACATGTGAAGCAGCCAGGAAATCTTTAGGGCCTAGTTGCAATAAAGAGTCGCCTCAAGATGGTAATGAAGTGGCAACAGGACATAACAGCAGATGTTCATCAAAAGGGCATGAAATATCAAACAACAAAGCAAAATTTGAGATCCAGTCAATTGTCAAGCTCTACCTAAAGCAGCTAAGTAAAGGTGAATGTTTGGGTAAGTCCGTCATCTTTTACTCATATGTTAGATTTTCAGGCTTATGTATGCACAAGTTCTTATTCGGCTTAAGAACTTTTTTCTAGCTTTCTTTTGTGCATTTTGCCCCTTTGAGAACCCCTCTTAGCTTCATAAGCTTCTGTTACTCTTACTGTCGCCTTCTTCTCAAACATCAGGCCTGTTGTGCTCTTCTTCTGGATGTGCGAACTTTGCTTTCTATTACATTTCAGTTTTTTTTTCTTAAATTTTTATCGATATGATTGGGCTATGCTCCTATATACATGTTTGATTTTCTATTGAATAATGTGCCAAAATAGTCTCCTGATGATTTTCATGGGACCATTTTAATAATAGTCTCTAAAAAATTTCAAATTAGTCCTCGGAGCCTTTTAATATTGGTTGAAATAGTTCTCTGTATNTATGCTCCTATATACATGTTTGATTTTCTATTGAGTAATGTGCCAAAATAGTCTCCTGATGATTTTCATGGGACCATTTTAATATTAGTTTCTAAAAAATTTCAAATTAGTCCTCGGAGCCTTTTAATATTGGTTGAAATAGTTCTCTGTAGGGAATTATTTTAACACATATTAGAAGTGTTGGAGGACCACATTAATGGTTTTATAGATTCTGAGACTAAAGTGGGCCCTTTATAAAGATTTAGAGGATTATTTTGACCCTTTTTCTCTTTTCTTATTGTAATCCACGCAATATGCTTAGTTCAGACCAATCAGATACTGACTGAAGAAGGATTTAAAACAATTAAAACAAATAATCACTTAACATTACTTATGCATCATCTTGTAGTTCTACGAATTGTG
>JXCR01062482.1:48482-66414 GCA_002079205.1 Phalaenopsis hybrid cultivar | reverse complement strand
GAGTCATTTGGATGAAAATTTTTGGGAATGAGGGATATAACAATGGCCTTGTCGATGTTAGGAAGTTTTTTTATTATTATTATTTTGAAGAATTGGTAGATAACTAAGATATCCAGTGAAGAGAAGCAGAATTTGTTGAAGTAGAAATTATGTCCTTAAAATCTTGATAAGAAAATGAAAGAAGGCATTAAGGAGATCNGACGAGTCATTTGGATGAAAATTTTTGGGAATGAGGGATATAACAATGGCCTTGTCGATGTTAGGAAGTTTTATTATTATTATTATTTTGAAGAATTGGTAGATAACTAAGATATCCAATGAAGAGAAGCAGATTTTGTTGAAGTGAAAATTATGTCCTTAATATCTTGATAAGAAAATGAAAGAAGGCATTAAGGATATTGTTTAAATAAAAAGTGAAAGGTAGAATCTTTAACACAATTTAAGCTAGATTAATAATGATTGTTGTAGAGATTAATGAAAAAAATGATGAAACCCTCATAGATATTCATAGAAAGATTGTAACATCTAAAATTAGCAAATATTTCCTTAAATCTAAATTACAACATTTATATTTTTTTGTCATATTGTAAAGTATTTTTATATTACGNAAAATGATGAAACCCTCATAGATATTCATAGAAAGATTGTAACATCTAAAATTAGCAAATATTTCCTTAAATGTAAATTACATCATTTATATTTTTTGTCATATTGTAAAGTATTTTTATATTACACTAACCTTAGGTTGTTAGTGAGTTTTGTTTCTTTGTTTAATCTAGTTTGCTTCCAAGGAATTATTATTTGAATGTTTGTCTTAAATATATTTTATTAAAAAGTAGATTAGGATTAAAAGGGGTACACTTCAAAAGAAGTATCCAATGCCTCTTTTCTTTAAAAAGAACATATTATTTGTGTAAAATGCAGCATTTCAAGAAGAAATCATGAGGACAACTTTAACAACTATTTGATATATGATACACANTAAATATATTTTATTAAAAAGTAGATTAGGATTAAAAGGGGTACACTTCAAAAGAAGTATCCAATGCCTCTTATCTTTAAAAACAACATATTATTTGTGTAAAATGCAGCATTTCAAGAAGAAATCATGAGGACAGCTTTAACAAGTATTTGATATATTATACACAAAATATCTCATTTAATAGACACATTCTATATAAAGTCAAAACAATGGGCGTATTAGCCTTACAATGTCATAAATTTTTAAAATGGAATATATTGTTAAATTATTTATGGTAGCTAATGTTTATGACAGAAAAAGAGTGATCATATGTGAAGACATTGGCACCAAGAAAAAGCAGCATAAGNTTTAATGGACACATTCTATATAAAGTCAAAACAATGGGCGTATTAACCTTTCAATGTCATAAATTTTTAAAATGAAATATATTGTTACAATAATTATCGTAGCTAATGTTTATGACAGAAAAAGAGTGATCATATGTGAAAGACATTGGCACCAAGAAAAAGAAGAAAAGATAAAGAAGCATAAAAGAATCGTTAGCAAGAGTTATATCTTGTTAAGGTCTAATGGATTGATCATTAGGATTATTACACTAAGAGTGAGGAAAATCAATGTTTAATCGATCAAATATTTTCATGCGAAAAATATCTCATTAATTTCGAAAGCTTTTTTATAAGCACAAAATTTTCCTTACATATGCGTACAAACATAAACTTTCTTTCAATGAATGTGGATGCAATTAAAATCAAACAAAATAAGCTGCGACTTCAAAATTAATGGTTTAATAGATAATAGAGAATCCTATATATATTTTATTTTATAGGGACAATTAATAGTATAAATAATAATAATAATAAAAGTTTTGATAGTTTAAAGTCACTCTACCATTAATAAATTTATTCTTTTACATTAATAGCTAAACCTAAAGACTTGAAGTGTTCCATATGATCTAATTTTGTCATTGTTAGTAAGGTCATAGCTACTACAACACATGGCAAGAAAAAACAAAGAAAATAATTTATAGATGTTAGGTACAAGTTTTGGTTTCCCGGTGTGGGGTNTTAAAGCTCCTCTTGATATGAATAAACTTGCTTTCTAAGCAAGAAAGAATATCATCTCCATTTCTTCTCCAGATCAGCCCTTATTGCTGGGTTCATACGGCTACATGTAGCAGTAATTGTTATTGCAGGGGAACCTTCTGCCTCTAGTGTGAATACTTAGATTAGTTAGGGACTCACATTTTGTATTCGTTAAAATGTATATAAACTCTTGGTTTAGAACGCTCCATGTAAATAGTCAATAGTAGTGGATTATTTTGGAACTTTGCTTGATTATATAGACATATATATAAAAAGATTGCTGCTAGCTTGCATGGTAGCGACGAGGTAGGTGTCGTAACACTGGAAAAATTTACTGTCCGGACTTCAAATGTAGCTCTACGTGCAAACTCTAATAATATGTCGTCACATGTGTTATATCGTGGAGGTTATTTCGAGATTATTGAAGTGGAATATATGAATTTCTCTTCAATAATCCCGAAATAGCCTCAGTGGTGTTATTTCAGAGTTATTGAAGTGAAACTGCAGAAGTTATTTCTGGGATATTGCTGAGTTCGCGGTTCCACTTTAATATTTTTTTAGGTGGACCCAATATAGCACGCATTGCGGTATATTATTAGGAGGCCGCAAAGAAAATTTAAAGATCTTCACGAATAATAATTGAAAATAATACATTATAGTTGTAGGGTATTATAGCAAGATCTCTCATAAAAAATTATTGTTCTTGAACAATTCATATTCAGCTTATTAAGTAGCTCCAACTGCAATCATTTAGTTAAGCAAGCAGAACATGAACAATTTTTTTTTAATCTAGAATTATAAATGAATCGAACACGAAGTAATTGTTGTTCGACTGTGTTTAGCTCGAAATAAAAAAGAAAAATTATATATATTTTTTTATATATTTATACCTAAATTTAGTACATAATTTGTAAAAATCAGATTGATCCAAAAAATTTCACCTTAATTTCGCGTGAAATTGTTCTAGTTCTTCGGTTCTCAAGGCAGCGGCCATCTCCACTCGCCGCTCGTAGTTCCCTATGATCACTACCATGGCACCTACCTAGCCCAGCATTNTATATATATATATATATATACAAAAAATTTCACCTTAATTTCGCGTGAAATTGGTCTAGTTCTTCGGTTCTCAAGCCAGCGGCCATCTCCACTCGCAGCTCGTAGTTCCCTATGATCACTACAATGGCACCTACTTGGCCCAGCATTCGCTTCCGCTTCTACTAGCTGTCTCCACCTCTCCACGATTCTACCTCTATAAGTTTATTGAGAGCTTAAGAAACTTCGAACAGGAACAGCTTGTTCCAGAAGAAGAATCGATTCATGGAGTCTCTCTCGAGATTCGGCATAGCGTTTGAAGACGAAGACGACGATGAGGAGGTGTTCGGGAAGAGAGAATGCACTTCTCAAAAAGGTCGCTAACTTTCAATTTTTTGCATATCGCTTGTCATTGTATAATTTACATTCGCTCTGGCATTGGCATTTTTTCTTCCGCACGTGCGCTTTCTCAATTTTAGAGGCTGTTTGACTGCAACTAGGATTTATTAAATTCTGTGAGAGTTAGTGGATCTTGAGAGGATTAGATAATGAAATCAATTTGGTATGAAAAGCATTAAATCTTGTTAAATAATATATACTGTTTGACTATCTCTTTTAGGATTTAAAATTGTATTTGAGAGAGAAATCCTTAGTGTTTGGTAGCAGGATTTAAGGCTGGATTTACGTGATTTAATGATAAAATGAATCAAACACAATCATGGATTTGATAGCTCTGGATTTGATAAATCTGGATGTAACGGATTTACTAAATAATATTTAACCTAAATGCAAGTTGAAGCCAAACACCCACTTAAATAGGTTAAATCCCAATGGGGGGACTTAAAGAGGGATTTACGTACATACCACAAATTTTTTTTTTTGAATAAACATATCTAACATCTAATCTTTACTATTTACCTATATTAAAGTTTCTTGTGCTGTGTATGTAATTATCTTTTACTTATATTACACTCAAATTTTTAACATCACATAAAATACACTAATATTAACTTTTTTAGAGTGAATTACATCATTTCATTCAAATACTTTGATATGATTATGACTATAAAGTGTTATATATGTAAAAATCAAACTTTAGGTGTTAGATATATAAATACACTAGAATTATGTGGTGTGAATGCAAATTCTGATTTAATTAATTTTAGATATAACAATAAAGGGGGCAAATATAGATTTTATCAGAACAACAAGATTTAAAATCTCCAAATATATCTATATTTTTTTTGTTGGGTTTTAGCTAAAGTTTGCTTAAATGCTACCGAAGGTAGGATACCGAACATGCCCTTAGTTTTTTGCTTTTTTGAAAAGATAAATTTATTTTTATGTGCTTAACTAGAAAAATATTTTTGTTGTAGAGTTGACCATGAAGGTTGATGGAAAAAACAATGAGCAGAAGGCCAACACGCCACGATCAAAGCATTCTGCCACCGAGCAGAGACGTAGAAGTAAAATAAATGATCGGTACATATCTTGAATGCCTTCGATAAGATTCTATCTAGACTTTATCCCTTCTTTCATCTCCGTCTAGAGTTGTAAGCGAACTAGTGCACTCGACAAACAATTCAAGGCTTATGTATTTTCATTTATTTACAATATTTAATGAACTATAATAGAGTTTAAAATTTTGCTATATAAATGAATAAGCTTGACCATTAAACCACAAATTTATTCTTGTTTGATAACACACTTATTTTTTTTTAATAAGTAACTCAAATTTTTTTTAAAATGCTTATTTAATGATGGATTGATTGCTTATTTGATTATTTATTAGATGTTGTTGCATCAATTTTCATATATCTTATGCGCTTTAAAATTTTTGTATATTATTAGAGGTATAAGTATAATAATAAATAGCTAGAAATATAGAGATTAAAATATATTTTTTATTTATATTTCAACTTACCCAAACAACTTAAATAATATCCGGTAAGTTATGCCAATTTTAATCATATCTGGTAATAGGGCTATATTTTAGTTCGTTGATACCATTAATATAAAAACACTGTCATTGTCGGTTTCAAGCTCTGATGTGAAAAGTGGAGGGTTGTGTTAGGTAGTCGACAACCAACATAAAACTTGTCGAAAAAATCATGACATGAATCTTTTTTATCATTGTGTAAGTGCTAGGGCGTCCACTGGAAGCGACGCGCTCTATAACCTGAATACGGTGGAAAGTGTGCAAGGGCAGTTACACCAGAGCCCGGGTGTAGTGTCAAATAATCAAGAGTTCTCACATTTATAGACGGGTGCGGGTAAGAAGTTAGTCCGTGAAACTAATAAAATTAATATTAGGATAGGATCTTAGAATATAGGTACTCTCAATGGTAAATTAATGTAATTAATTGATATTATAATTTACAGAAAGATTAAATATCTTATTTATTCAAGAAACTAAATGGGTTAGAGAAAAGACTAAGAAGATTGATAACTTAAGTTTTAAACTTTGGTATTCTGGTACGAGTCACACTAGAAATGATGTAGTTGTAATTATAGATAAGTGCTTGAAAGATAATGTTGTAAAAATTAATAGAGTTTGAGATAGAATTATAACCCTTAATATTAATCCATTGATACTAAGATTTTTAATATTATAAGTGTTTATGCTCCTCAAGTAAGTTTAGATACAGGGTCTAAAGATAAATTTTGGAATGTGATACTAAGATTTTTAATATTATAAGTGTTTATGCTCCTCAAGTAGGTTTAGATATAGGGTTTAAAGATAAATTCTGGAATGACTTGGAAGGCTTAATACAAATGATACCTCTTGAAGAAGAAAAAAAATTATTTGAGGAAATTTAAATGGACATGCCAGTAGAGTGGTAGAAGATTTCAGAAATATTCATGGTTGCTACGGTTTTGGAGTGACTAATGAAGAAGGTAGAGTCATTTTAGATTTTGCTTTAGCGTATGATTTTGTTATTAATAATATTTTATTCAAGAAAACTGATGAACATCTTATTACTTATAAGAATGGATCTAATAAAACACAAATTGATTATTTTCTTATGAGAAGAAGAGCTTTTCGAGATTGTTAAGACTGTAAGGTCATTCCAAGTGAGAATTTAAGTACCCAACATCGTTTATTAGTTTTAGATTCTAAGATGAAGAGTTGTAAAATAAAGAATTCTAAAACTCGTCATCGTAAAATCAGATGGAAAAACCTAAAAGACATAAATAAAATTATTTTTATGAGTAAAATTCAGGATTTCAAAATTTGGGATGTTCATGATGAAGCAAATACTATGTGGGATAAAGTAACAAACACTATCAAACAAGTAACAAAAAATGTACTTGGAGAATCAAAAGAAAAATTTTATATAAATAAAAATAGTTGGTGGTGGAATAATGATGTGCAAGAAAATATAAAATATAAGAAGTTATGTTATAAAAATTGGTTAAATGTAAACGCTCAGAAAACTGAGAAAAATATCAAACAGCCTACAGGGAATCTAGAAGAACAATTTGTGACGTTAAAAATTCTACTTTTAATGATTTTTATAATAGATTAGATACTAAGTAGGGTGAAAAATATATGTATAAACTAGCCAAACAAAGAAACAAGAAAAATAAAGATTTAACTTAAGTAAATTGTACTAAAAATGAAAATAAAAAAAGTGTTTTTCTTATAGAAAGATATTCAACAAAAGTGGGTGAGTTATTTTTGTAACTTTTTTAATGAAGTTTTTGAAAATAAGATCGACCTTAGTGATCTTAATATGATTAATAATAATAAAACGTTTCATTTTTACCGTTGCATTAATAAAAAAGATGTTGAGGAGACTTTAAAGAAACTAAGGGTGGAAAGTCTATAGGACCTGATGGTATCCCAATTGAAGTATGAAAATATTTAGGAGATTTGAGAGTTTCTTGGCTTACTAAACTCTTTAATATTATTTTAAAATCTTAAAAGATGCTTGAGGAGTGGAGGAAGAGTATTTTGGTTCCTATTTTTAAGAATAAAGGGGATGCACAAGAGTGTGCAAATTATAGAGGGATTGAGTTAATGTGACATACTTTAAAATTATGGGAGAGGGCAATTGAATATTGGTTAAGACATATTACAAAGATTTCTCATAATTAATTTGGATTTATGCCGGACATGTTTACCATGGAAGCTATATATTTATTGAGAGGTTTGATGGAGAAATTCATAGATAATAAGGAAGATCTACATTTGATTTTTATTGATTTAGAAAAAACATACGATAAGGCTCTAAGAGATATCCTTTGGAGAGTTCTGGAGAAGAAAGGTGGTGATATGACTTATATTCAAGTCATTAAAGATATGTGTACTACAACTGTTACTTGTGTTCGAACTGAAGGAGGATTGAACAAATATTTTCCTATTTTTGTTAGATTACATTAGGGATAAGCTTTTAGCCCATACCTTTTTGCTTTAGTTATGGATGGTCTTAATGGACATTTACAGGAGGATGTACCTTGTTGTATGTTTTTTGTATATTCTTCTCGTGGATAAAACGAGAGAAAAAGCTCAGGAAAAACTTGAATTATGGAGGTCTGCATATCCTTCTCGTGGATAAGACGAGAGAAAAAACCCAGGAAAAACTTGAATTATGGAGGTCTATATTGGAGTCTAAAGGCCCTCATTTGGGTATAACTAAAACTTAATACATGGAATGTAATTTTAGTAGTAGTAACTCTAGTGACAGAAGTGTAAATTTGGGTAATCAAATTATTAAAAGGTGTGAACTATTTAAATATCTCGGGTCTGTTGTTCAAAGCGATGATGATATAGATGGGAATGTTAATAGTAGAATTCAAGTTGTTTGGTTCAAGTGGAGGAATGCTTCAGGTTTTTCGTGTGATAGAAAAGTACCACTTAAACTGAAAGGAAAATTTTATAAGACGGTGGTGAGATTGTTATGTTATATGGAGCTGAATGTTGGCCCTTAAAAGAGAAGCATAATACTAAGTTAAGTGTTGTCGAGATGAGAATGATTAGGTGGATGAGTGGCTTTACACTTAGATACAGAATGTGAAATGAATATATCTGTGATAGGGTTGGTGTAGCTCCTGTGAAGGACAAAATTAGAGAAAGTCGTATTAGATGGTTTGGTCACATTAAGCGTCGATCATCTGATGATCCGATTAGGAGAGTGGATGTTTTAGATTTGACTTGTGTTAAGAAAGGCAAAGGTTGACCTAGGAAGACTTGGGCTTACTGTATAAAAAATGATCTCAATTTATTAGCACTAAATGAAAATATGACACTAAATAGGATGCAATGGAGAAAAATGATTCATGTAGCCGACTCCACGTAGTGAGATTAAGGCTTTGTTGTTGTTGTTGATACCATTCATATAATTAGGAGCATTAAAGCTCAATTGCAACACAAAGTTGATGAGAAATTCAATAAACAAGCTATTTTAAAACTTCTATCTTGTTCAATTTCATTTCAAACGTAATAAGAATATAAATAAACAACCTTGAACAACATAGTACTTGATTTATCTTCATTCATTTCGAGTCTATGCTCGCCCATTTAAATCAAAAGTATGTGAAT
This sequence comes from Phalaenopsis hybrid cultivar, assembly GCA_002079205.1. Lineage (NCBI taxonomy): Eukaryota > Viridiplantae > Streptophyta > Magnoliopsida > Asparagales > Orchidaceae > Phalaenopsis > Phalaenopsis hybrid cultivar. The sequence continues at coordinate 57,773 of JXCR01062482.1, read as the reverse complement.
GCAACCAATTTGAAAACTTCCACGTTCGTGGAAGAATACTATTTAACACTAGAGAAATATTGTGCTCCCCTAAAAAAAATCTACTTTTAAACTCATGTCACATTAAATTTTGATTAGGTGGATTAATAAAAATACTTTTAAAGAAAATTATTGACACTTTACATTTTGATCGGTCAGTTAAAAAATGAACCCCCTAATGATTTTGTGTAGGTTTTTGTGGATTACAACAATACTATTTCCATTATTTAGTGTTAAAGCGAGTCAATAAATATGGTTTGGTTTTGTTGAATTATTATTTTAACGTTAAACTTAAGTAGATTGATGGTCACTAGTTTGATCACATTAAAATATGAAGTATTCATGATACCAAGTTTTAGGCAAAACACTTGTTTATGCAGAAATGTGTAGCAAGTTAAAGTTTATGAACATCTTCATTAGCATTAATAGTCTTATCCCTAGGTTTTCAGGTCAGACTTATGTATCATCATTTCCATTCCTTCTATTGAGTGTTTCTTGAGGCATTAAGCATAAACTTATATACTTATAATTATGGATTTACTATTTTTTCCTAATCATTTTATGTTTTCATCTGGTTTGTGCATTTTCTATTTTCATTAGACATATTCAAATCACCCTAGTTTATTTTCAACTACTTTCTTCAATAAATGTCATCCCAACCTATATGTTATAGTTTATATTGCATAGCTCATTGAGTTTCTAATATTTTGTTTTTTTTTTTATTTTTTCTGATTGGTTTTTAATTGAAAAATAATGCTAATGAGTGTTCAACACTAAAAATGGATGTTAAGTCAAATGAAGTGGATAAATTAGTATTTGACTAAAAGGAGCTGACATTGTAGTATTGTTATGAGTGACATTTATGCAAGAAGCTATGACATTTAGGATCAATTTAATGAAAATGAAAATGAATCTTCATTTAAGCCAAGTATAGTTATAGATCGTCATGAAAATGATGATGGTGATGAAGAGAATTACAACTTGGGAGATGTTAATGATGAAGGCCAAGCTATGATAGTATATTGTGATGATGTTGATGATATTCATATGAGTAGTTCCTTTCCTTTTTTTCTTTTTTTCTTTCTTTTTTTTTTTTCTTTTTGCTTGAGACTTGTAAATGAACTTCTACCTAGGATTTAAATTTAAGCTCAAAAGCTTATGCCCCATAATTATACATTACTACATCCATGCCAATTTTTTTTTGTAAATTTAAATACTTTCTTTGTCATCTTAGTTTATTTTCAATATGATTTTCTTTTGTTAACTCACGCACATTATTTTAATCTCTTGCTATACTTATATGATGGTTTTTTTTAGTCTAGAATAATATATTTTTCATTATTTAATTATTCATATTTCTTAACATGCTTTGAATTATTTATAAAATTGCGTGCCAGATTGTGTGTTGTCTTTATGTGACTTGCGAGATAGTCCTCTATTTGCTATTGACAAATTTATCTTTTCCAATTATGCCCACACTTCTACTTGACATTCTATTTTTTGTCACACAGTTTAGCTATCAACAATTTTTTTACTGTCCTGCACTAAATTTTTATAACATAGCTAACCTAATTATATTTTATAAACTTTACCTGGGACCCTCCATGATATTTTTTTAGTGAATAATATTTATGAGGTACTTCATTTCATATTTTTGTCCTTTTATATAGTTCATCTAATATACTTAAGTCTATCAGATATAGGTTTTACTTTATTTTTTAATAAAATTTTATAGTAGTTTTTAATATCACGTTTACTAAAATTGTATTCACATCCTCAACATTTTTTGTACTAATTCTAAGCTCTATGTTCTAAATATTTTCTCGATTTTTCTATATTTCTACTTGTTTCAGTAAATGTCTCTCTAATTAGCGCATATAATCTATGAATAACATACACCAAGGCACCTAATATTGTACGTTAAGTTGTTTTCAAGCCAATTTCGTGATTTTTTATATTTTTAAATCTCAAAAGTTAGTTAGAAGGTGGTTAAAATATACTTGAGGGTTTATTAATTGCTGAATGCTGGTTGAAGTTAGCTGGGAAGGTGGCTAGGATAAGTTTGATTGGCCCACTCATTCAAGTTCACGTGGTTGGCCTTGTAAAGTTCAAATTCAAAACCTAAATTAAAGCTTCCTATGGTTGAGTTCAAGTTCAAATCCAAAGTTGTTTCACATTTCGATACTTGGCTCAAGGTTCTTCCCTCAATTAAAGATTGCAAGCTAGCTTTCTCTACATTTTGAAGTAGTGATTTTGAATAATTCTGCCATGCATGGCCAATGGTTACTCATTGAATATGACTTGTTTTATTTTCTTTTTCTATAGAAAGACATTATTTAATCACTTCGAATAATTATTGAATGAATTATTCATTGATGTTGAAGCTTGATGGCTCTAATATTAAATTTGTTGAGGTGGTGGTCGGGAGGATCATCAAGAGTATAAGGCACTCATTGTCATTTGAAGTGACTTTTGGATATTTTTATTAGAAAACGAGGTTATGGTGAAGGGTTTATGTAAAAGGTTGAGTTGTAGCCTTTGAGAAGGAATTCTTTGTAGAGTCCGGGTTAGTTGTAGGGCTTATGTATATATGAATTGTTATTGTTTTGGATATGGTCGAGAGCTAGGAAGTTAGATTAGGGTTTGGTAATATGGTGTATGGTTGCTGTAAGCTTGTGGAGATAATGAAAATGACTTGGGATTTGGTAGGAAGGTCCAAATCTTAGAGGAATTTTGTTTTAATTTTATTGTCAGAGAGGGGAGGGATGGTGATGGGTGGCTTCAGGAACTTGTGGGATGGTTTCAAGGATTAAGAAGATTTTGAGGGTATCATCTTGAACTAAGGGGAAGGTTCAAATTGGTTAGAAGAAGAGAACTAATTGATATTTACAAAAGATTAAAGTTCTTAGATGAGCCATCAAACTTTACCACATGTATGCAGTCCTCCAACACTTTACCACATGTATGCACTCCTCCAACACTAATTCATAATCCATTCAATAATAATAGAAATTGATTGCTTGATTTCTTTATATTGAGACATTGACCATACATGGAAGAAATATTCGAAGTCATCGCCACTAAAAATTTGGATTTAGTTATTTAAAGCATTCAATTAAGGGAGCGGACTTGAACTAAGCATTGAAATATGGAATCCACTTGGGTTTGAACTTGAATTCAACCACGTGAGGCTTCTGATGAGGTTTGTGCTGCGCATTGGGCCAACTATATGAATAACGATGAGAATGTTTCAATCAACCTTATCCCAACCATTTTTTTAACTTTAACCAAATTCCAGCTAATTTTAACCAACTTTCAGTAACCTATCTTATAACTAACTTTTTAAATTTAAATTAACAAAATATTGCTTCGGGCGTTTAGACTTTACAAGGTGTCTAAACTTGATTAATGTGTCTCTTGAGGTGCTTTATAGGCATCTTCATAAGAAATACAAAAATATATGAACTCACTACTGATTCTTAAGGTAATCCCATTCTATTAAAAAAAAAAAATTTGGTTACTCCACAACTATTTTTAGTTCTAACAGCATTCCATCATATATTTCTTAAGTATTCGACCTTCCTTTGACTATGGATGTTCAAGAAGCTTATTGTTTTCAACTTAATTGCTGTTCATTTTTGTCCCCTTTGTTATGTAAATGTGCTTAACCTGAAAAAAAATGACTGCCAATGATCAAATCTACTTTGATTCAATTTAGATTTATAAATAATAATCCTTAATACAAGCTGTATTTATAGGAAATAAATAAGCAAAAGAGGTAAGAACATTAAGCAGTCAAATAAGATGTTTGCCTTTTCTTGATAGCTTACTTTAATTATTTGATAACTTATCAAATAAGCTAGATATATCCTAACTTAATTCTTCGTACTCTATGAATTTTGAACTCTTATCCATCCTCCATTCCCCTTTATTTTGAGTTAAGTGTAGAAATGAATCTTCGAGCTTCTTGAATTACTCCCTTGAATTTGAATTTGAAAGTGACGTTTCTTTCTCCTTGTTCATTGGATTCACCCCTTTGTAGGAAGTTTGGTTTGCAATGTGAATTCAATCCTTCTCAATTTCTTGTGACCCTCCTTGTTTCCGCATTGCTCATGAACCAACCATACCTTTGAGCTCAACTTGAATCTAATTTGGGCTTCACCTTGAGCTTCAAGTAGCTAACCCTAGGTTAGCCTCTAGCGGAATAGCCTCCTATATCACGACTTCACTTTTAAGCTCACTTACCCTTAAATGGTGTAATTTATTGATGTAGTTGACCCATGCATTGTAGTTGTTCCATCTGATATGCTCAACTCTGCCTGCAGTAGCCATCCTTGCTGTTGAAGATGACCCATCAATAGTTTTAGCTCTACTTCTGAATGAAACTAATCCAATTTCTTTATTTAGCTATCCCAAATATGAGATTTTCCTTTAGTAGCTGGTCAATTAGGTTTGGTCAAGTCAGCTTTTGAGTATTATTTGATGCATGTTCTTCTAAATGGTGTAGCCCTCCAGTTTGTGTGAGTGGCCTATTGTGGTAGATTGCTACCCTTCTTGAGCAATTTTCATTTTTAACTGTGAAATAAAGAAAATAGAAAAAGAAGAAATTAAAAAATTAAATTAATTAAATAATTAAGTAATTACTTATCTCTCCCGCTCAAAAGACCTCCACTTGATGGAATAACTGTTACCACTACTTCCTTAGTTACAAACATACGAAACAAATTCGGTAGCCTTCATTTGCACTGTTTGGTTCTACGTATTCCCTCTCGTTCGTCTGCTGCTCTTGGCCGCTCCACCTCTGTTCAATTCTCCGTTCGTCTTCTACAGTTCAAAATCGTAAGTTGTTCACTGTTTTCTTCTTCCGGTTCACCTCTAAAATTTCCTGCACTGAATCACACACAACACTTTTCTCTGTCCGAGCCGATCTTTTCTCTCTATCATCTAGTGTAATTTCTATCTGACTCCACTCTAGGCAGCAACACAAAACTTTACAATCACGAAACCTCACTGCCTTCCTTGTCGAATTTATACCTTGCACAATGTCGCTTTGCACTAGCCTGCGCCTCTTTTGCACAATGCCGCAATTAATTTCCCACACTGAAGCCCTTCTGCAATTTGATCTCTTCAGCCCGAGCCCACGCAAAGTCGACGATCTCCCCTACCCTAAAGCCTTCGTATTGTTCTTCTTTCTGTGTGATCGTCTACCAAAACCACATACATCCCCTCACTCTTCTCTATTCCCACGACCCAACTTCCACTTTACAGAGACCCGAACCTAATAGAAGCTGAAGAACCTTCTCCTTCGTCACTTGACCAGACCCGGAAACCCTGCAACTCTGTGCAATCTGTTCTGCCCCAATCCATACAAAATTGACGAACACCTCTGTCACGACTTCCTTGAACAGTGCGCACTCAATTCCTCCTGTTCACGTGAACCAAACACTAGAAGCCTTTGCGTGCATAACAGTCACAACCTACTTGAAGCCAATACTAGATGACAAAAGATCACTATAGAACAAGTAAGTTTATAGGTTAAAAGAGGAGTCAGATAATAACAGGTGTTACAAGGTAAGACTTATTGTAAAGAAGTTTCAATAGAAGAAAAGAGTGGACTACACTGAGATCTTTTCTACTGTAGTAAAGATGACAACTGTAAAAACTGTGTTGAGCTTAATAGCAGAGGAATATCTACATTTGGAGCATATGGATGTAAAGACAGTCTTCTTAGATTGAGGCTTTTACCTCCTTGCACAGTACATACACGATCGATTCCCCTTGTTGCGATCGATTCTTTGTGTCGCGATACAACTCTCTAAACCTCTTCTTCTTCTTCTCTCTCGCACCGATTCATTCTGATCTAGCCTCATACAATCAAACTCTTATGTGCTCCTCCCTCATGCGAATCGAGCCCGCACATTAAACCGAGATCAACGCGATAAAGTCTTGGCCTACCCGAGCAATTAACATAGCATTTTATTGTTTATTTACCTTTATGTTGTTTATTTTTTTATTTTTATTTTATTATTGTTGTTGTGTATTTTATAAAAAATATTTGTTTTATTTGTTTGGTGTCTCGCAATCGTCATCATCAACGACGTAGGGGCTCAAAAGATATAATTTTGGGGCAATGCTGGGAAATTTTTAAAATATTCACTTGAGGAAGCGTGAATACCCATTTGTAGGGAAATTAAGTATCTTTCGGGGAAAAACAAACCCATTTGGAAAAATCTTTTAAAATGTGGATTTTCTTGAAGCACCAGTTCGTGGGAAAGTGAGTACCCATCCGTGAGAATTAAATACCGTTCGGGGAAAGCAAAGTATTGTTTGGTAAATACGGGTTTTCGATCTAATCTTTTTGTGCAGGTATATTGAAGAACTGCTGCAAATTAAATTTATATTTTTGGTCCCGAGTCATATTTAACGACACTGACCAGTGTGTCTCTTAAGGCAATTGGGATGACTAACAGTCTCACATGCCCCCAAATGGGGGTTGATGCCAGAAGGTTGCTGGAATTTTGGGTGATTTGGACTGGGAAACCAGTTTTAACCCTGGATTTTCAAACTTATAAAATTTATCATTTGAATTTTAAAATAAGTTAAAGTTTTTGAGATTTTAAAATTTTAGGTTCCTTAGGCTTAAATGTATTCAAAATTTTGAAGTTTTAAAATTTTAAGCTCTTAGGGCTTATTAATATAATATCAATTTCTGGGAATTTCAAACTTGAAATTCTAAAGTTTAAAATCAAAGTCAATGAGAAACTTTTAAATTTAAAATCTTGAATTCTAAAGTTTAAAATCAAAGTCAATGAGAAACTTTTAAATTTAAAATCTTGATGGTTAAATTCTCCCAAAGTTGAGATTTCAAAATTAAGAGCTTAGGGCTTGCAATTAATCCAAAAATTTGAAATTTTTAAATCTAAACACTTAGGTTTGAATAATTTGAATTTACTCAAGTCTGCATATGCTCCAACCAAAATATTAAATGTTTAATTACGAGGTTAAAGAATGTTGCGCGGACTAATCGGGACGCCTTGTCTATAGGATTGTCAGTCGCCATGTGGCTGAGTGTGGTTTAATTTAGCGTAATATAATGTTTAGAAATTATGTATTTTAATTTAAAGAAAATGGGGTCAAACTGATCCCATTGATTCCTACAGTTTGGATAATCGAGCTAACCACGAGTACTGTACCACCCTGAAAGGTAATACACTGCTTGATAATAAGCTCAATTAAATAAACTATAGAAATAAATGACTTCCGTTCGATCTGCAAGTTTGCATGATGACCGACAGATTCTCCTATTTGATATGGGGGTCAAATAGGGTTTATTTTAAGTCTAGGTTATTTTAAGTTCCTTATAAGGGCAAGCCCCTATAGTTAATTACATCTTAAGCGAACGTATCACTTAAGAAAACTCTCGATAAAAATCAGGAATATTTTGTTTTCATGAATTCAAAAGGAAGGGTTTTCAACGAACATGATTATAAAATCTTCAATAGGGATTGGTTCAAAGGTAAAAGATTTTGTTTTAAGAATCAATAGAAGAAAAGTATGGGAGATTAAAGATCCAGAATAGGTTCTTGGTAATCCTCAAACTATCCTAATGTTTGGCTCAAATTAGGATGATATTAATTTAACCCTTGCCAGTTTTACTCAATTAGGACTTAGATTTGTGTAATGTGATCTACACAAAAAGCCTTAGAAAGATAGGAGGTTTTACGTCGAGTGACTACCTCAAGAATCCTAAAACAAGTTAGGACATACTGCATATCGGGACTATGCAGGAGCCTAAAAAAAGGTGAGGTTTATGTCATAAAAGACAACTTCGAAATCCTAAGGATTATTATTTAAACTAAAGAAAGAGTCTTGAACGAGCTGCCCACGAAGTCTGCTCCAAGTTCCATACTGAAATGTCTTCAGGTCTTCAAGTCTTCAGGTCCTCCAATCTTATTATTAAAAGTTTTATTTGTTTCGATAATTTTATAGTGAATTAATTAAAGGGTAGTGGAGGTATAGTTCAAACCTAGGCCAAGACTAAGTTTACTTAAGCTAAGTAATCACCTAATGTTATGATTTCTAGGTTCTCCCTAATCTAAATAATTTTTATTCTTTCATTATTGGTCCTTAACACATGCATTCTATGTTTGATAAAAACAGTAAAGGAACATGCATTGAGATACATAAATCAATAAATAGAGCAAATAAAGAAACAATGTTTTATCAATTTTTTTTTAATTAAGTTTTAATGATTTAATTAGTGTTAACTCAGTTAAGATGTCTATGGCTCCGTCGTCCCGGGTTGCCAGATGCTCTAACTTAGTCCGAAAGGTGGTTGCCCACCAGGACCGGAAGATTCTTGTCAACATGAATGCATCGTCCAAGGAATCTTCGTAAACTAGAACAAAAAGGGTTTAAGTTGCGTTATGTGATCTTTGTGATTAAGATTTTGATTAATTCTTGAATTTCTTCATCAATTTTAGGGTTGAAATATTTTAGGTTGTTTACATCTTGTTGTCGAATTTTAAGTGTTTTATTTTAGTTAATTTTGTTCACTTATTATTACTTATGTGAAGTTGACAACTTTGAAGCTGACTTAACCTCGAAGCCATGCTTTAAAGCCTTGTTGTATTTGTTTTCGTTTACGTTTAAGTTTTAATGTGTTTTATGTAAATTTTACCCCTCCCACTGTATTTTATTTTATTTCTTAATTGATATTCAAGTTGAGGGGTTTAGGTTTAACTTAGGCTTAAGGTTTTACCTAAAAGGTTCTTCTATGTTCAACCTATGGGTTAGGTTCTAACCTTAGGTTTAGGGTAGGTTTAGCTTAAGGCTAAGCTATGATTAAGGTTTGTTTAGCCTTAAAGATCAGGGTTGGATTAGGGTTAACTAACCTAAGCTTTAGGTTAACTAATCCTATTGGTTTATGATTAACTAACCTTGGGTTTAGGTTAGCTAATTCTATTGGTTTAGGGTTAACTAACCTAAGGTTTAGGCTTAGCTAATCCTATTGGTTTAGGGTTAACTAACATAATATTTTGATTAACTAATCCTATTGGTTTAGAGTTAACTAACTTAAGGTTTATGTTAACTAATCCTATGGATTAGGGTTAACTAACCTAAGGTTTAGGTTAACTAATCCTATTGGTTTAGGGCTAAGCAACCTAATGTTTAGGCTTAGCTAATCATATTGGTTTAGGGTTAATGAACCTAAGGTTTAGGTTAGCTAATTCTATTGGTTTAGGGTCATTTAACTTAGGGTTTAGGCTTAGT
>JXCR01062482.1:9450-36787 GCA_002079205.1 Phalaenopsis hybrid cultivar | reverse complement strand
TTTTTTTTTTTTTTTTTTTTGGCAGAAGTTCTCAATCTCTATAGCTTACATATTTCATTTTTTGTAAGAATGGATTTTTATATTGCTTTGATGTCCTATTGTGGGAATCCTAGAATTTAGAGTTTAGACATTTATGAAGTACGATTCATTGTTATCTATCTTGACATATTCTGCATAACTTTTCTTCAAATGTTAAGTCAAAATTTTAATTTTGAACTTCCATGGTGGTTATTCAATATGGTACAGGTTATTGAATACTCTAAGCCAATCATTGCAAAATTCAGGCATAGACCTTTCTCAAGCTAATATTTCTGTGAATATTAATTTGGGGAGGAGAAGTGGTTGCAGACATGATACTTCCACAAGTATTACTGCTCAAAAGGTACATGCATATGCTACTATAATCTTTCCATTTACTTTGCATTTTATACGAAATTTACTTTGTTATTTGCCCGCTTCTTCACTTAGCAATTTTTTTTTTTCTTTTCTTTACAACTTTATGGGAGATTTTCTATTCCTTTGATGAAACGTAAACTCATAACCAACAGAAGATTGGGCTGCATATTTGTTTTTTATTGATTTGGTATTATTTTATGTTGGTGCATTACAAATGTCAAATTCAATTTCTGCATATTTTATAATCGCTTTGATTATACAAAGCCAAAGTATTTTTGCCTAGGCAAAACACATTCCTCTTGTGCTAATCAACCTAAAAAAGGATGGAGCATTTACATGCATACCCCACAATTCTTATGTATTTACATATCTAAAACCCAAAATTTGATATTTACACTCATAACACCTTTGTGTCATAAATCTATGCATAAAAATGTATATTTCAATTTTAAAAAAATAATGATGATAAGTGCATGTAAATATAAATGCTTAGGTGTTGGATATGTAAATACATAAGAATTGTGTGGTATGTATGTAAATGCCCCAAAAGAATTTTGGCCTTGAAATGCTTTCCAATTAATTACTCCACTCTCTACTTTAGTGTATCTCCTGCAAATCCAAAATCATATGTGGTGCTATCTGATAAAACACTTTCAACTCGCCCTTGCCAACTTACGTTTCAGGATCAGGATGAACCATCATCCTGCAACCTTGTTATGGGCCAGGCCTTGGCGGGGAACAGGAGCGGCGAATCAGAGGCAGCAGCGAAGCGACACAAGTTAGATCATATAGTCACTCATCTCTAGGCCGATCGTTTAAGGGTCTTAACTCCAATTTAAAAGTTTTTGGGTTTTATACTGCTAAATGTCTCTATTTTGCTTCAGCCAGCTTCTGATAATGTAGATCTGAATGTTACAAATGCTGCATCTTTCTTTTATTGAGCTGTGCTGTGTGGAATTGAAGATTTGAGTATTTATTAAGGAAGATTGATATACCTGCCACTGAATTCCTGTGTATTTACATGTCTAAACACCTAAACCATAAACTTTACATATATACCAGCTGAACTTTACATGAAAAGGTGTATGTCACTTTTTGTAAGTTGAAAGTGTGGTAGCTTTTATGTGATATGAAAGATTTGGGCGGCATTAATGTAAAAATTAAAGTTTAAGTGTTAGATATTCAAATACATAGGAGTTAGGGTGGTTTGTATGTAAATGTCCCTAAATTTAGTGGATTTTATTGCATGGTATTGAGTTTCTATGTATTTATATATTTATTGTGTATTTTTTTTGTGTTTTATGTCTAAATGATATCAAAATGTATGATGATATTGAAATATATGTATGAAAAGGTGTATTTTATTTACCCATGTTAATGTTAGTTATTTTTTGTATCACTTAGAAATTAGGGTATTTTCTGAATAAAAATAGAGGTTTAGCCAAGTATTAGATATGTAAATACATATGACTTAAGTGCTATGTATGTAAATTACCCAGCTCTAAAACTTAAGGTGCGTTTGCCCTTGTTTTGTGGCAGTTAGTGAGCTCTGGTCACTTCTTTATGTGGGGAATTTTCATGCATTGCACAAAATTCTTATGTATTTACATGTCTAACATGCAAACTTTGATTATTAAGCTCTTTGACACTTTGTCGTCATAAATTTATGAATGGAAATGTATATTTCACTTTTTTAAATACACTATCTGTGATATTTTTATGTAATACTTGAGATTTTAGTGTTATGCACCTAAATATAAATATTTAGGTGTTAGATATGTAAATACATAAGGATTGTGGTATTTACATAAATGCCCTTTTTTTATTATTATTATTGAGAAATTTGAGAGCCTCTGCTTGTTATACAAAAAGGTGTGCTTGTATTTTTTTTTAATTCAAATATTATGTATAATAAAAAAGAGTAATGGCCAAAGATATGATTTTGATAATGTGCAGTGTGGTCGACCAAGAAATCTGAAGTTAAAATCCAATGCCAAGTGGAGCAATTAAAGGAAGTGATGAGCAAATGGAAGCATGATTTAATGAACCCATGAGAATGATAAATAGTTGAAAAGAGCATTTACATACATATCACCTAATGCCGAAACTTTACTTTTTATATCTATGCCATCCAAAATTTTCATATCACATCTAAAATGTCATTAAAAAGTGAAATATATGTAAAAATTGAAGTTTAGTTGTCGGATATGTAAATACATAGGAATTAAGCGATATAGATGACATTTTTTTTGAAAAATGATGTAACAAACTAACAATGGTTTAGTTTTGAGCACATCATTTGGCAAGACATTTTGTTTAAACTTGCCATCAAAGAGGAGTTAAGTGGGAAGGTTTTCAATCATTTTAGGAATCAATATAAGAAGTGCTAATAATTTAGCCTAAAAGGATATGAAATACTATGTAGTGTGTTTAATTAGTTGAAATTTACTTGCTATAAACTAAAATTTAGAATCCCTACTAAGAACTTGATTTTTGATAGTTTCTAGCATAACATTGTAATCCTTAATAGGAATTTAGGTGGAGATTAAAAGAAATACTAAGGCATTGTAATGGGAGTTGCCTAATTTTGAAGTGTAGAATATGCCCTAGAGGATAAAGGGTGCCCTTAGAAAAAAATAAATAACACATTTATCCTTATTAATCTCAATTTTATAATAGAGGAGAAAGTGGTCTAAGAAATATTTGATGGATAGAAGGTTTCCATTTCAATCCTCATTATTGAGCAAGAGATTACTAACATAAATCTGATGAGAGAAAATAAATGATTTAAGTGGATGCCATGAAACAATCCAATATTGATTTGATGAAAATTTAGAAAATGCATCAATTATGAAAGCAAATAGGCATGAGAAAGCTAACATCCTTATTACAAGCCATTATAAGAGTAGTGTCCATATAGCCCCTCATTAATGATCACATGAAATTATAATTTATGATATATACACTATGATCCAAGAAATAAAGAAAGGGGGAAGATCTTTGGAGGTCAATCTGTTTAAGAGACATTCAAAGTTAATTTAAAAAAAAATTATTAATATTAATCTGGAACCTATATGTTTATTAAATGAAGCTTGATATTATTAAAGAAAACTATATGTATAGTGAAGGAAGCTTGGGAAAAGCAGAAAAGAGGAAGAGCACGCTTGAGTTCATTAGTCTAGTTCAATATTGAATAAATAAAAATCATTTCATGGGGATCTAAAGTTAGATGAGTCATTTAGATGAAAATTTTAGGGAATGAGGGATATAACAATGGCCTTGTCGATGTTAGGAAGTTTTGTTTTTTTTTTTTTTTTTGAAGAATTGGAAGATAACAAAGATGTCCAATGAAGAGAAGCCTATTTTGTTGAAGTGGAAATTATGTCCTTAATATCTTGATAAGAAAATGAAAGAAGGCATTAAGGATGTTGTTTAAATAAAAAGTGAAAGGTAGAATCTTTAACACAATTTAAGCTAGATTAATAATGATTGTTGTGGAGATTAATGAAAAAAATGATAACACCCTCATAGATATTCATAAAAAGATTGTAACATCTAAAATTAGCAATAATTTCATTAAATGTAATTTACATCATTTATATTTTTTTATCATATTGTAAAGTATTTTTATATTACACTAACCTTAGATTGTTAGTGAGTTTTGTTTCTTTGTTTAATCTAGTTTTCTTCCAAGGAATTATTATTTGAATGTTTGTCTTAAATATACTTTATTGAAAAGTAGATTGGGATTAAAGGGGGTACACTTCAAAAGAAGTATCCAATGCCTCTTATCTTTAAAAAGAACCTATGATTTGTGTAAAATGGAGTATTTCAAGAAGAAATCATGAGGACAGCTTTAACAAGTATTTAATATATGATACACAGAAGATCCCATTTAATGGACACATTCTATATAAAGTCAAAACAATGGGCGTATTAACCTTTCAATGTCATAAATTTTTAAAAAGGAATATATTGATAAAATATTTATGGTAGCTAAAGTTTTTGACAGGAAGAGAGTGACCATATGTGAAGGACATTGGCACCAAGAAAAAGAAGAAAAGATAAAGAAGCATAAAGAATCATTAGCAAGAGTTATATCTTGTTAAGGTCTAATGGATTGATCATTAGGATTATTATACTAAGAGTGAGGAAAATCAATATTTAATCGATCAAATATTTTCATATGAAAAATATGTCATTAATTTCAAAAGCTTTTTATAAGCACAAAATTTTCCCTACATACGTGCACAAACATAAACTTTCTTTCAATGAATGTGGATGCAATTAAAATCAAACAAAATAAGCAGCGGCTTCAAAATTAATGGTTTAATAAATAATGAATCTTATATATATTTTATTTTATAGGGACAATTAATAGTATAATTAGTAATAAGAAAAAAGTTTTGAGAGTTTAAAGTCACTCTACCATTAATAAATTTATTCTTTTACGTTAATAGCTAAACTTAAAGCCTTGAAGTGTTCCATATAATCTAATTTTGTCATTGATATTAAGGTCGTAGCTACTACAACACATGGCATGACAAAACAAAGAAAATAATTTATAAATGTTACATATGGTTTCCCGGTGTGAGGTCAAAATTAAGGAAATACACTAAATTCAAAAACTCAATGTTTACTATGAAATCCTCTTAATTTTGAGGGCATGCATATAAGGAATGACACGAGGATTTGAGATGATACTTAATAAATATCTAATCTTGGATAAAAGCATAGGTAAGAGGAGATATACCCATCTTAAGTGAAGGTAGCACTACCACAAATAGAATTTATGTATGTTAGTGATGAGAATTCGGTAGAGGAAGATGTGTTAGAAAGGGATGGAAGATTATGGTTATGAGGGAAGAAGGAGATGGGTGTATAAGTTTTCTTAAATGTTTATCTAAAGGAGATAGTAATCTCTTTCTAATTTATATCGAGGACTAAACTTATAAGCTGAGAGGTTTTACAACAAACCAATTTCTATTATGACTCTAACATGTTTAGACAGACATCAAACATGATCATCCTAAGGATAAATAGTTCTATTATAAGTCTAGCTAGCTCTATTGGCAAATTAAGAACATAGAGGGTCGATTCTAATTTGGCCCATTTATGGGTAAATCAAACCAATTTAATCATCCAAGTCAAATTATGCTCAAGCTTAGTCAAATTTAAACTGGACCTGGTTAGGTATGCTACCATATAATCTTGGACCTCAGTGGAACTACTTAATGATTGTTAAGTTAAATCCAAGGTAGTCCTAACCTAGGATTAAACTAGATTGGGATTGCAAAGTATAGGTTTGCATCAGATTAGTCTAACTTAATCACTTAAATCTAAGATTATGTATTTAATTTGGCTATAAAAATATGACATATATTCACTTGGTATGAATAGGGTTAATTAAGTTTAGCTAGAAGTAATTAAGGTTGACTAATTAACTCTGTTATGTTAGGCATTGGTCAGATTTAGGGATCAATAAATTCTTGGTTACTCCCATATAAAGCTTGGGTCAAACTAAGAATAAGTTTTAATATTCCTTATTATCAATGTTAGAGCTCAGTAGGCCCAGAGAGCACAAGTTAGTCGATACATTAATATGTTAAAGTCCAAGTGGAGGACAAAGCTTGTATAAAACAGTGTCTATGATCTCACCACCACATGGGTTTCATAGGTCCTATAATATGCTTACAATATACTGCAAAAAAAAAAGCATATGATGATCTACAATGTTACCATTGATATACTTAGATCACCATTTTCACCAATTAATTGTATATTAATTTACTCTTCATTTGGATTATATGCTTGGTGCTTGTTAGATTTTTATTATTGTTTGAGCTCTTTTGTATGTTTTTTTTTTCTTATTCATGGTTGGAGGTATGACATTTAATTGGTTGGCATTGTTTAGTAGTAAGTCTAAAGTATTTATAGTAAGTGTTTTATAGCTTTTATATGATCATTTTAGTTTTTCTTTTCTTTCTTTCATAAAATTAAAATATATTATTTTTAATAATGTAAGTTATTCTTTGAGATGTACAAATGCTTTATTATATTTGCACATTAAAGTGGTCATTTTTATGTATTATCTTTTAGTTTTTTTGTAATTGATCTTTCAATTAAATTTCAATTGAAGGTACATAGCTAGTTTTTCATTAATTAACTTTTAATAAGTTCACTCTACATTTTCTTATAATAAAATAAATTTTAATTACATTAGAAACAAAAAAAAATTCTATACATCATGTAAATGCTCGAAAAAGCTCATCTACCCTCCCTCCTTGTACTTACACAAAGTTATCTTCGGAATGCGAACAAAATCTCAGTTCGCTCGTGTTCAGTACATCTACACTCCCTTCTATTTACGCCCCCTCCTTGTGTGCGAACATTTTTTGTAGCCAACATAACATCTTAATTGTTCCATGGTATGTCATCACACAATCATGAATGACCATACATTTTGATATATGTTGCATATTTAGAAAAGGAAATAAGTCAAAGAGGCATATAACAAAAGCATGATGGGCGTGCACTCCGGTCTCCTTCAAATGGACTATCAGTTTATCACCACCACCACCACCAACAACCAACTAACGTCCTTTGAAAGAATATTCAGATTAGTGATAACTAATCATTATTAATGAGTAATTAGAAGACCACAAATTGGGTGGAAGTGGGCCCATTTAACCAAACAATTCAATTTAAATGGGCCGTATGAGTCCATTTATTAAACTCCCCACCCACTCAGCACACTCACAGCTGGAAAACTAAATAATAATATTATTAACACAAAAAAGGTGTGTTTACATACATGCCACCCAATTCCTATGCATTTACATATCTAGCAAATAATCTTTGTTTTTTACATTTATACCACCCAAACCCTTCATGTTCCATGAAAATTAAAGTTTAGACATTGGATATGTAAATACATAGGAATTGAGTGCTATGTATGTAAATATTCCACAAATTAAAAATGCATTTAATAGCTAATTTTATATTCGCCATTTATTATTTTTGGGCATTTACATACATACTACACAATTTCTATGTATTTTAAATGACCCCTAAACTTTGATGTTTATATTAGTTCCACAAATATCTTTCATATCACAACACGCATACCACAACTCTAATTTATTAAAAAGTCAAATATATATTTTTTATTAAGGTAGCATATATGTAAAAATTGAAGTTTAGATGTTAGATATGTAATTACGTAAGAATTGGGTGGTATGTATATTTTGAGTCCTGATTTGTCTATTGTACACACAAAAATGGTCTTCATGAATCTCGAGACAATCTAATGATTAGAATCACGTACTAAAAATTATAAGGCATAATGAGTTTGACCGGCTGAAGAACACCAACCAACTAAAGGGCTAGCGATCGACCGAATGGCTGTCACTCGACTCAAGGTTAGTCAAACGACCAAAAGGCCACTCAGGTCAACAAGTGACAAGCATCCACGACAACTACCGAACAAAAGTTTCAAACCCCAAACAAGCTCAGGAGTATCTATTTGAGGCTCTCTCAACAACTCTCACAAAGATCTCTACAAGTCACCAAAGAATAATTATCTGGCAAGTCGAACGGATACCTAAAGGTCAACAGGCTGCCACACTCAAAAGCGATTGACTTCCCAAAGCGAAGGTCGACTGGTGCCCCGATAAAATAGTCGACCACACCAATTTGATTGGTCGGCCCAAGGACCGGGTGAGCCATACGAAAAAGTGCTTGGATCAGTTATAAATACAAAAAAGCAATATAAAAAAAATAATAACATGTAACTCCCCTATGAAAGTAGGGGCAACCATGTAGGTTTATGCATTTGATCATCTATCTCCTACAAATAGGAGGTTCATAGCATATATTATTGGTCTTTAGCTTCTCTAGGCTCTTTAAGCTCTTCTCTCTAGACCCATCATATAGGGAGAGGTCTTTTCCCTTCTCACTTGTAATCCGAGCTACAATATACAAAGTGAGTTAGAGAGCTCGGGAATATCACAGTTTGTCTTTGCAATGCAAGTCTATATGTGTTATTTCATTCTTTCTCCCTTTATGTCTATCTCTACCTTGCCCTTAAGATTTCTACCACTTTGATCCTTCGGCATGCCTCACATGCTAAATCTGGATTCAATATCCCAAGAAATAGTGTTACTAAGGAGAGAGAGAGAGAGAGAGAAACAAAAAGTGTGAACAACAATGAATAGTAATCTGTTGTATTAATTGTTTTATTCATGGAATTTTCTCCTATTTATAAAGAATACGAATCAATATCATGAAGTTATATTTTTGCCTCTATTAAATGAGTATTTACCAGAGTATTTCTGGTATTTTGCATATGTAAGTTTGTCATTCGACTGCTTTCTGATTGAATAGGCTAGGCTTAACTAGTTTCGGGTTGTCAAGATCAGCTTGGTCGACTAAGCTCAGTAATTATGGATTAACTGGGTCATCTGAGCTTGGTCGAAATGGATTGACTGAGTCAATTTGACTCGATTGTCAATCTTTGATCCGGATGAGGAACCTATAGACGTCTTTGGGATGATTGGAGATGCTAGGGAGCTAGGTCTTCCCTTCAATTAGCTCTTGTATGGCGACTAGCTTTGATAACATTTCAATTTGTTTTTGACTGAGTGGCTCGTTCTTATATCTTCCAGCCATTTTTTGTCTGTCTTGTGGTCCGATTAGGTTTTGGCATTGACGGCTTGACTCATACGGCTTCACTTGCTATGATAATTAAGTCTCATGATCATCTATTAGTGGGCCCATTTTCATTGTGTTCTTCCCTTCCTACCTATTAGATCTCCTCATGATCAGTGCTCACACATTTTTTATATACATTATATAAATATTTTTTTATTTTTATGTACTTAATAAATAATTAATTTTTTTAAGCACTAAAATTAATGCATTCTATTCAATTATCCCCTCAAACATGATCAAAATGTTAAAAAAAATTTGTGGTTAACATCAGAATTAGATTTATAATATGTACAAATTTAATTTATCATAATTACAAAAAATATCAAATAATTTTTAGCTGCAAATTAAATAGTAGAAAATACTTACATCAAAATAATTTCGGATTTTTTAATCAAAATTAACCCTTAAATTTTTAAATTAATCTTTGAAATAAATGCAATGCATTGTCTCAAAATATATCTATGAAATCAATTGTTAGTAAAAAATATATCTTTTTTTTTTATGTAATTTCATTATCATGTTCATTAGCACTACCTAACCATGCTTATTTTATTATTCTTTCAAATTTATGCCACTAAAGTAATGTCACTAAGAAAATAAAATTTCTTGAAAAATCAAAATTTATGGATTTTATTAATTTCAATTTTTAAATAATCTATATAAAATAAGAAAAACAGATATTTACATACAAACCACACAATTTTTATATATTTAATTATATAATACCTAAACTTTCATATTTATATGCTTAAGATTCACAAAACATCAAGAAAAATTTCACAATTATTATTTTTTTTTAAATTGTAATATATCTTTTAACTAATAAGTTTATGATATTTTAGTGTAAATATTAAAATTTACATTCAAAATGCAAATAAATAATTCATGTGCAGGGGTGTAAACGAGTCGAACACGAGTGNATGTATATTTTGAGTCCTGATTTGTCTATTGTACACACAAAAATGGTCTTCATGAATCTCGAGACAATCTAACGATCAGAATCACGTACTAAAAATTATAGGGCATAATGAGTTTGACCGGCTGAAGTCCACCAACCAACTAAAGGGCTAGCGATTGACCGAATGGTTGTCACTCGACTCAAGGCCAGTCAAACGATCAAAAGGCCACCGACAACTATCAAACAAAAGTTTCAACCCCCCAACAAGCTCACAAGTATCTATTTGAGGCGCTCTCAACAGCTCTCACAAAGATCTCCAAAAGTCACCAAAGAATAACTATCAAGCGAGTCAAACGGATACCTAAAGGTCAACAGGCTGTCATACTCAAAAGCGACTGACTTCCCAAAGCGAAGGTCGACTGGTGCCCCGATAAAATAGCCGTCCACACCAATTTGATTGGTCGGCCCAAGGACCGGGTGAGCCATACGAAAAAGTGTTTGAATCAGTTATAAATACAAAAAAGCAAAATAAAAAATAATAATAACATGTAACTCTCCTATTAAAGTAGGGGCAACCATGTAGGTTTATGCATTTGACCCTCTATCTCCTATAAATTGGAGGTTCATAACATATATTATTGGTCTTTAGCTTCTCTAGACTTTTTAAGCTCTTTTCTCTAGACCCATTATGCAGGGAGAGGTCTTTTCCCTTCTCACTTGTAATCCGAGCTACAATATACAAAGTGAGTTAGAGAGCTTGGGAATATCACAGTTCGTCTTTGCAAGGCAAGTCTATATGTGTTATTTTATTCTTTCCCCTTTCGGTCTATCTCTACCTCACCCTTAAGATTTCTACCACTTTGATCCTTCAGCATGCCTCACATGCTAAATCTAGATTCAATATCCCAAGAAATAGAGTGTTACTAGAGAGAGAGAGAAAGAGAGAGAGAGAGAGAGAAAGAGAGAGAGAGAGAGAGAGAGAGAGTAATATGTTGTATTAATTATCTTATTCATAGAATTTTTCTCCTATTTATAAAGAATACGATTCAATATCATGAAGTTATATTTTTGCCTCTATTAAATGAGTATTTACCAGAGTATTTCTAAAATTTTACATACGTAAGTTTGTCATTCGACTGCTTTCTGATTGAATATACTAGGCTTAACTAGTTTCGGGTTGTCAAGATCAGCTTGGTCGACTAAGCTCAGTCATTATGGATTAGCTAGGCATCTGAGCTTGGTCGATATGGATTGACTGAGTCAATTTGACCCGATTACCAATCTTTGACCCGGATGAGGAACCTATAGACGTCTTTGGGATGATTAGAGATGTTACGGAGCCAAGTCTTCCCTTCGATTAGCTCTTGTATGGCGACTGACTTTGATAACATTTTAATTTGTTTTTGACTTAGTGGCTCGTTCTTATATCTTCTACCCGTTTTTGGTATGTCTTGTGGTTTGGTTAGGTTTTGGCATTGACGGCTTCACGTGGTTTGATAAGTAAGTCTCATGATCATCTGTTAGTGGGCCCATTTTCACCGTGTTCTTCCCTTCCTACCTATTAGATCTCCTCATGATCAGTGCTGACATATTTTTTATATACATTATATAAATATTTTTATTTTTTATGTACTTAATAAATAATTAATTTTTTTAAGCATTAAAATTAATGCATTTTATTCAATTATCCCCTCAAACATGATCAAAATGTTAAAAAAAAAAAAAATTGGGGTTTACATCAAAATTCGACTTATAATATGTACAAATTTAATTTATCATAATTATAAAAAATATCACATAATTTTTAGCTGCAAATTAAATAGTGGAAAAATACTTACATCAAAATAATTTCGGATTTTTTAATCAAAATTAACCCTTAAATTTTTAAATTTATCTTTGAAATAAATGCAATGCATTATCTCAAAATATATCTATGAAATCAATTATTAGTAAAAAAATATCCTTTTTTTTTAATGTAATTTCATTATCATGTTCATTAGCACTACCTAACCATGCTTATTTTATTATTCTTTCACATTTATGCCACTAAAGTAATGTCGCTAAGAAAATAAAATATCTTGAATATTCAAATTTTATGGATTTTATTAATTTCAATATTTAAATAATCTATATAAAATAAGAAAAATAGATATCTACATACAAATCACACAATTTTTNAAAACCAGCAAGTTAGGAATTACATGCCACAAGGTCCACACTCCGCAACCTATGTATGAAAACTATATATTTCACTTATTTTTAAGTTAGAATTGTAATATTTTAAATGTCATATGCAAATTATGTGTAACAAAAATTATTATGCCCTTAAATCTATTTAAAATAAAAAATTTACTATCAATTTTTATAGATTTGCTCGTGGAATTAGAATCACTGTCCCTAGCGGAGTACTTTACTTTTTTAATCTGAGGTGGGAATATAGATGATGACATTGAGAACTGTAGTGGCCGAACATATATATATATATATATATTTATATATATATTCTATCAAAATTATTGTGCTATTCATATTCTATATTAATATCTCCCTATAAATCAAAATAACCCATCTAAAATAATTAAATTTATTTCTAAATAAATCTTGAGATATAAAAAATATATATGAGACCAAAGCATCTTAATTATAAGAAAATTCTCTTATTTCAAATAAAAAATTAAAAACAAAAAGGTATTTGACAAAACATAAGAGGCCAAAATTTAAGTTGTGAATACTTTATAGAAAAATAAATTTTGCATTGTCAATGCCATCTACCTATTATCATAATTAGATATTATATTCACCCACCACCACCACAAAAAAGTAATTAGAATGTGGCCTTCAACTATTGCATATTCTTTATATTTTAATTTGACTAATTCGAAGGTAATATATCCACAAAAACTACACCAAAAAGTAATTAAATAAAATAAATCAAAATGTGATTTGATTACCTTCAATATGCAAATATTATAAGTCCATATCAACAACTACAACACCATAAGCAAAGAGAGATTGTGTGTGTATGTTTGGGATAGCTGTACTTTTTTTTAAAATCAAACTGCAGCTTTCATTCGGTCACCGCAATTTAAGAGAGTAAGTTGAAACAAATAGTTTCACGTAGCAGAAATTTATAAGAAACAACAAGAAAACAATTCCTCAAACAGAATTGGGAGGGCGGATTGAAACTCAGAACAAACCGTGAATCCTACAAATAATTCACAACATATTACCACATTTTACACAAGATAAAAGAAGCAGCCAGCAAAACAATTTTCTGACAAATAAAATAACATGACAAAAAAGTACATAATTTGAATCAAACAAGTTGAAACATACAACAAGGAATGTTTTTAAGTATGACAACTATGACTTTAAATGACAAAATATCATCTCCATGGGGTGAACTGAAAAACTAACATTCTGGGATAATCTCACACACCCACTTCTTCATAACTTAAATTCTGCAACGGCTATATGCTTGATTACCCTTATTCTCTCCCCCATTTTTCTTAATTCCCAACATTCTATACAAAAATGAATCTTTTTATTTGCAGAGTATTGGATAAAGCTAGCATACATCAACATCTTCATCTCAAACATGCATCATATGTACCAGCTCCGAGCTAGAATCCAACAAAGCTCATTTTGATGGAAATGGAGGGAGGCATTCTTGTGGGTTGGCATAGAAGTAGTCCTCTTCCTTGGGACGATCCATCACTACCGTTCTCCACGTAGGTTTCCCGGTGAGATTCGCATGAGCAGCCTTCACCGATGAAGAAAACTCGTTCCAATCAATGGATCCGTTGTTGTACCTATCAATCAATTCGACAAGAAGTTTTCGATCCAACTGGAAGGTTTTCTTGTAGCCCAAGTATCTGAAAAGAAGAAAAATACCAAAATCACTATTTTTGAAAAAGTGACAATCATCTTTTTCATGCATAGGTTTACAACACCAAGGTGTTATCAGTGTAAAAGTTAAACTTTGGGCATTATACATATAAAGTAAATACGTAAAATACCTGCGGTGACCTTCGACAACCTTAGCCATATTACCATCATAAGTAGGAACAAAAATGTCACTCTCCAATGATACCAAATAATCTAATGCCGCCATTTGCGAGGAGTGATTCTGAAAGAACTTGAGATCAGAGGGCTCCAACAATGTTTCCTTTCTCACCTATAAAAACCAACAATTAAAATGGCAAAAGGACAAATTAGAACGTTAGTTATTCAAGATTTGCATAACTGACCACATTAGGAAAAGCTGAATTTAGTGCAGCCATTCTTCTGGATGNGAACTTGAGATCAGAGGGCTCCAACAATGTTTCCTTTCTCACCTATAAATACCAACAATTAAAATGGCAAAAAGACAAATTAGAACGTTAGTTATTCAATATTTGCATAACTGACCACATTAGGAAAAGCTGAATTTAGTGCAGCCATTCTTCTGGATCCACCATATATTTCTCCTGCAGCAATGTATATAGTGGTGCTGCCATTAATATCCAAAGCTCTCAATACAAGAGCAATCTCTTCTGGTGTTAAAGGGCAGAGACCATCCTTCCTTTTCACATCAGAGTTTATAATTTTTTCCTTCCACCAAGGGTAAGCATATCTGCATAAATAAGCTCAAATTTTAAAAATTACCCAAAAAAAAAAACAAGAATTTCATGACAAACCAAGTAAGAGATCAAATGTTAGATGCACCTCATTCGAGTTAACTCATTGGCTTCTTCGTCGGTGCAGCCGTGCGTACAGCCTGAAAATGCAAGCATGTCCATTTCATAGCGGAGGTGGAGGACGAGAAACGGGCCATTTCTTTGAAGCAATTCGATCACTTTCCGACCCAATTCTTCAATCTGAGGCGTGAATCTAAGTGCGGAATAATTCACCCTGCAGCGAAGTTTCTGTATCTTCACAGGTAATCCATTATTTGAGAGCCTGGCATCGGTTCTATTNGTGGAGGACGAGAAACGGGCCATTTCTTTGAAGTAATTCGATCACTTTCCGACCCAATTCTTCAATCTGAGGGGTGAATCTAAGTGCGGAATAATTCACCCTGCAGCGAAGTTTTTGTATCTTCATAGGTAATCCATTATTTGAGAGCCTGGCATCGGTCCTATTCAAATGTAAGATCTTGTGCTTCTGTATCAAGGGCAGAATCTGCACAAAAAAAATAAAAATAAACAAATAAATCATTCCTTGAATCTCAACATGCCACCAAACCTTAATAAATCAATAAATTTGCAATCTGACCTGATTTTTGTAATAAGAAAGATCAGACCAGCTAACAGGAGGCATGGAATAATACAACCCCAGCTCCACTCTAAGCTTCAATCTTGGTGGGAGCTCTTTCAATATCCTGACTTCATCCCTCAATGAAGTAATAAAATGGTCTACATCAAAAATGTCTTCAAACTCACTGCCACATATTAATTTTCTTCAGTTTCTATAAACTGTGAATGTTCCCACAATCTTCAAAATATATTCAGAATCAATNTGACTTCATCCCTCAATGAAGTAATAAAATGGTCTACATCAAAAATGTCTTCAAACTCACTGCCACATATTAGTTTTCTTCAGTTTCTATAAACTGTGAAAGTTCCCACAATCTTCAAAATATATTCAGAATCAANGTTTTCTTCAGTTTCTATAAACTGTGAAAGTTCCCACAATCTTCAAAATATATTCAGAATCAATTAAAAAAAATACAAAATAAGTTTTAATTATTTGTATGAACTAACCTCGGATCATTCCAAAATGATGTTTTATCTAACTCTGGTACGATGAGGGTCACATTCAAATATCTTGCAATAGCAGCCATATCGCATATCTGCCATGAATTTTTATGATTTGTAAGGTGATTTAGGAGCTTGCAACCATGAGAATAGAATGGCAGAAGCTAAAAATGAAAAATTTAAAGGTTTCAATGAATACTGCANCCATATCGCATATCTGCCATGAATTTTTATGATTTGTAAGGTGATTTAGGAGCTTGCAACCATGAGAATAGACTGGTAGAAGCTAAAAATGAAAAAATTAAAGGTTTCAATGAATACTGCAGCTCTCATTTGGTTTAGTCCGCCGTTGCAGGAGACAATCAAGTATCCATTGTTCTTATAGATTCCTAAAGAAAAAAAAAAGATGAATTTTTTAAAAATATAAGAAGNAACTCTGGTACGATGAGGGTCACATTCAAATATCTTGCAATAGCAGCCATATCGCATATCTGCCATGAATTTATATGATTTGTAAGGTGATTTAGGAGCTTGCAACCATGAGAATAGAATGGTAGAAGCTAAAAATGAAAAATTTAAAGGTTTCAATGAATACTGCCGCTCGCATTTGGTTTAGTCCGCCGTTGCAGGAGACAATCAAGTATCCATTGTTCTTATAGATTCCTAAGAAAAAAAAAAAATGAATTTTTAAAAATTATAAGAAGAGAATATTAGAATCTGATAGAGTATAATTTAACGGCCGTGCATAGCTACTCTGCCTTAAACTACAAAAAAACACGACAAAAACTCNATATAAGAAGAGAATATTAGAATCTGATAGAAAGTATAATTTAACTGCCGTGCATAGCTACTCTGCCTTAAATTACAAAAAAACACGACAAAAACTACTAAAGCCATCCATACAAAACCTTTCAAGCATCCGTCAAATCTACTAAACAATTAATACAAATGATATGAAAACGAAAAAGGAAAAAATTGCAATAAAAAAGTTTGAATCTGCAATTTTGCACCAGGATAGAATTGAAAATTTTTAACTCGTAGTTCATGAAATTCAATTGCACACTAGATGAATGATCTAAATCTTTCTGTATCGAATTTTCAGAGGAAAAAAGATAAAAGATGAAAATAAGTTCATTTCANAAAAAGGAAAAAATTGCAATAAAAAAGTTTGAATCTGCAATTTTGCACCAGGATGGAATTGAAAATTTTTAACTCGTAGTTCATGAAATTCAATTTCACACTAGATGAATGATCTAAATCTTTCTGTATCGAATTTTCAGAGGAAAAAAGATAAAGATGAAAAAAACTTCATTTCCCAATCTACCAATAACCGCTCCCACAGAATCACAAGCATCAATCAAAACTCAATAACAAAGAAGAATCCATGCAAAAGAAAACCGCTCACTCTTGGGAGGAAGAACAATCTTCCGTGCAACAATTGAGTCCGACTCGTAGATTCCCACATGATCCGAGGAAGTAAAGCAGGAAGGCCAGCCGTTGAAAACCCTAGGCCCCCAAAGCTCCCTCAGCGCCGTAAGTTGCACCAAACACGTCCACAGCAGCACCGTGGTGGTTGCTCTGATCATCCAGAGCTTCATCCTCGACCTCACCACCACAACACCCTTAAACTTTTCCACCGCCGCCATCTTCCCCATTTTCCTCCCGCAGTCCTCAGATCTACGAGGAGAACTCTCCGCTCTGCACATCGCCGAAAACCCTAACGCCTCCGCGCGAATACATAGCAAATTCAACCTCCAATCAAAGAAACATAAATTCCCCTCTTCACCTCTCAATCCTCTTCGCCAAAACAAATCAACAACATCTCTTCACGTCCTGCTCTCTATTTAATCGAGTACTAGCAATGCAGCTTCACAGGGAGAGCGATTCCCCTTCGAACGGCAGAAAATCGTGCACAAAATCACCAAAAAATATTTAAATAACCAAGGAATTGAGCAGCACCGATTGATCAGAACAAAAAACTTGCGAAACAAACTATTTATAAACGCTCCCCGCGTTCCTCCACCCTAACAACAGCAATCCGCTCCAAAGAAAACTTTCAAAAATCGGGAATAATGGTATGTAAAACCGCTTCTTTTAGGTCAAACAGAACGAGATTAATGGCCTCCAGGGACCTAGGTCAACTTCAGAGCTCGGGTGGGCCGAGACTCGGCCTGCGCAGCTCTGCCCTCGCGATTTATCGTCACCGACGACGAGGGGAAGTGAGCCTTCGTTCTCATTGCGCGTCGGTGGAGGTACTTGTGAACATCGCCACCGTACATTCCCAGCACTAGCACTAGCGTCGATCTTGGCCGTCCATTCCACAAGGCATGGTTGGGCGGGAGAGAATGAGGATTTGGTCATTGGATTAGGTTTTACTAGTATAAACCACGTGCTTTGGAGGTAAATTAAATTTGAACAAACATATTTCTTTCTTTTATTTTTAATAAGATATGGAATTTGACTAAACATTAATCAATTCATTTTTTAGTTTCATTCTTATTAAAAAAATTATCTTTGACATTAATTTCTTCAAAAATTATAAAGTGTGAATTTGATTTTTTATTTAAATAAGTATTTATAATTCTCATTAATTTTTTTAGGAAATTATTTTTAACGCGATAATTTAATAATTGCTACATGTAGAAAAATTTGTAGTAATTGAATGATAATTTTAATATTTTAGCATTGTATGAAGAGCTAGCACATGAATAAATAATATAAATTTAATATGAGGAGATAATAAAATTTTTTTCGTGGAAAAACCCCTCAAAAAGAGAATAAAACTACAGGTATTAGCTCAGTCAGTAATTCATTATGTTATTGTAAATACATAAATTCACTATTCTTTCTAATTAAAAAAGATACAATTCCAATGTTGATAATCCATATGTATAATAGTGGTTTAACGGTAATAGTTGTGATTGGGTTATAACAAATATGGTTCTTGGCAATAACAGCAATGATGGGCTGCAAATGTCGTAATTGATTGTTACAAATGCAATAGTTTATTATAAATGTTGTGGTCAATGATTGCAATAGCATCAGTTGGATACATAGATTATAATTAGAAGTTGTAATAGCAGATGACCACATGAGTCATAATTAGTCATATAGATAGTAATTGATAACTATATCAATGTCTGTTAGATACAAATATCGTTGTTGAAAGTTGAAATAACAATTAGTCACATAAGTTGTAGTTGATCGTATTAGGCATAATTCGTAGCCGCAGTAGTGGCAGTTGGTCACAGTAGCTATTATGAAAAACTACAATAGTAACTGACCACTTAGATAGTAGTTCATAGCTACAAAAGTGTTAGTAGGCCACATATATCACAGTATGAAGTTACAATAACTTGTGGCTACAACCTCTTTTTTTTGTTCAATATTATACAATCAGAAACATCACTTGTTGACATATGACATAAAAAGAGTTTTAGGAGTCTGGAGAACGCCTTCGTATTCTGCATATGGCGGTCGAAAGTAGTTCTCTCCAGGAGTTATCAGCGAATAATCGATAAGGCGTTGTTTGTTACGTTATGTTCGGGAAACACCATTACATTGTATTTGGAATACGTCTTACACACAATATTCATGATACATTATTAGAAAAAATAGTTACCAAGGAGTCTTTAATGAAGTGAAGATAGATGGTCTATGGGAGGGGCATTTTAGTCCTTTGGGAATAACATAATCATCTAGTCAGACAGCTCACATTGATCAATCTTTGATTATAAAAGATATTTTGATGATTTGGGGGTCTTAATAATCTCAAAATTGTGATTTTGGGCTTGTAGCATTTCTCTTGTAAAGTCGCTCGATTCAATTATATATATATCAAGTTTTGAGTTCATTTAATCATTCAATTAACATTTTAAAGCCTTCAAATGTGATTTGATGACTCGAACTGGACTTAATTAGGCTTAGATCAAGCCAATTTTCATATCATCAAGTTCGTCTCATACACAGTCATTATGATTATAAATTTATTGAAATCGAGACCTTGTATGATCATGAATTTGAATTTAAAAAATTTATTATTCAAAAAAATACCACGTCATTCGTGTTAGAGGATAAAAATTTATCAATGACGCATCAACAATCATCTTCGTAAAAAAAAAAATTAGTCTCCACATAATAAAATTAGTAAAATGTGATCTTTAATAAATAAAATGATTATATCAGACCCAGACATAAACATACAAATAATAAAGGAGTGATTTAAAGATAGCTAAATAAATAATTGCACAGGAAAATTAAAGTCATCTTTACATTTTTTTTTCAAAAAGCATTAATTGTCGATAGGCCTTGGAACAAACTGAAAATAAATTGATCAATTATGACAAAGAATATATGCACCGAACTATACAAAATCNATATAAGAAGAGAATATTAGAATCTGATAGAAAGTATAATTTAACTGCCGTGCATAGCTACTCTGCCTTAAACTACAAAAAAACACGAGAAAAACTCCTAAAGCCATCCATACAAAACCTTTCAAGCATCCGTTAAATCTACTAAACAATTAATACAAATGATATGAAAACCAAAAAGGAAAAAATTGCAATAAAAAAGTTTGAATCTGCAATTTTGCACCAGGATGGAATTGAAAATTTTTAATTCGTAGTTCATGAAATTCAATTTCACCCTAGATGAATGATCTAAATCTTTTTTCTGTTTCGATTTTTCAGAGGAAAAAAGATAAAGATGAAAATAAGCTCATTTCCCAATCTATCAATAACCGCTCCCACAGAATCACAATCAACAATCAGTTTCCCACAAAAACCAATAACAAAGAAGAATCCATGCAAAAGAAAGCTGCTCACTCTTGGGAGGAAGAACAATCTTCCGTGCAACAATGGAGTCTGACTCGTAGATTCCCACATGATCCGAAGAAGTAAAGCAGGAAGGCCAGCCGTTGAAAACCTTAGGCCCCCAAAGCTCCCTCAGCGCTGTAAGTTGCACCAAACACGTCCACAGCAGTACCGTGGTGGTTGCTCTGATCATCCAGAGCTTCATCCTCGACCTCACCACCACAACACCCTTAAACTTCTCCACCGCCGCCATCTTCCCCATTTTCCTCCCGCAGTCGNCCAGCCGTTGAAAACCTTAGGCCCCCAAAGCTCCCTCAGCGCTGTAAGTTGCACCAAACACGTCCACAGCAGCACCGTGGTGGTTGCTCTGATCATCCAAAGCTTCATCCTCGACCTCACCACCACAACACCCTTGAACTTCTCCACCGCCGCCATCTTCCCCATTTTCCTCCCGCAGTCCTCAGATCTACGCGGAGAACTCTCCGCTCTGCACATCGCCGAAAACCCTAACGCCTCCGCACGAATTCATATCAACTTCAACCCCCAATCAAAGAAACATAAATTCCCCTCTTCACCTCTCAATCTTCTTCGCCAAAACAAATCAACAACATCTCTTCACGTCCTGCTCTCTATTTAATCGAGTACTAGCAATGCAGCTTCACAGGGAGAGCGATTCCCCTTCGAACCGCAGAAAATCGTGCACAAAATCACCAAAAAAAATAATTAAATAACAAAGGAATTGAGCAGCACCGATTGATCAGAACAAAAAACTTGCGAAACAAACTATTTATAAACGCTCCCCGCGTTCCTCCACCCTAACAACAGCAATCCGCTCCCAAGAAAACTTTGAAAAATCGGGAATAATGGTATGTAAAACCGCTTATTTTAGGTCAAACAGAACGAGATTAATGGCTTCCAGAGACCTAGGTCAACTTCAGAGCTCGGGTGGGCCGAGAATCGGCCTGCGCAGCTCTGTCCTCGCGATTTATCGTCACCGACGACGAGGGGAAGTGAGCCTTCGTTCTCATTGAGCGTCGGTGGAGGTACTTGTGAACATCGCCACCGTACATTCCCAGCACTAGCAGTAGCGTCGATCTTGGCCGTCCATTCCACAAGGCATGGTTGGGCGGGAGAGAATGAGGATTTGGTCATTGGATTAGGTTTTACTAGTATAAACCACGTGCTTTGGAGGTAAATTAAATTTGAACAAACATATTTCCTTCTTTTATTTTTAATAATACATGGAATTTGACTCACATTAATCAATTCATTTTTTTTATTCNAGTATAAACCACGTGCTTTGGAGGTAAATTAAATTTGAACAAACATATTTCTTTCTTTTATTTTTAATAAGACATGGAATTTGACTCACATTAATCAATTCATTTTTTTTTTCATTCTTATTTAAAAAATTATCTTTCACATTAATTTCTTCAAAAATTATAAATTGTGAATTTGACTTTTTATTTAAATAAGTATTTATAATTCTCATTAATTTTTTTAGGAAATTATTTTTAACGTGATAATTTAATAATTGCTACATGCAGAAAAAATTGTAGTAATTGAATGATAATTTTAATATTTTAGCATTGTATGAAGAGCTAGCACATAAATAAATAATATAAACTTAATATGAGGAGATAATAATTTTTTTTTTATGTGGAAAAACCCTGAAAAAGAGAATAAAATCACAGCTATTAGTCCGGTCAGTAATTGACTATGTTATTGTAAATACATAGATTCACTATTCTTTTCCATTAAAAAAAGATAGGATTCCAATGTTGATAATTTGTATGTATAATAGTGGTTCAACTGTAATAGTTGTGATTGGGTTATAAGAAATATGGTTCTTGGAAATAACAACAATAGTGGCTGCAAATGTCGTAATTGATTGTTACAAATGCAGTAGTTTATTATAAATGATGTGGTCAATGATTGTGATAACATCAGTTGGACACAAAAATCATAATTGGAAGTTGTAATAGCAGTTGACCACATGGGTTATAGTTAGTCATATAGATAATAATTGATAACTATATTAATGTCTGTAGATACAAATATCGTTGTTGAAAGTTGAAATAGCAGTTAGTCACATAAGTTGTAGTTGGTCGTATTAGGCATAATTTATAGCTGCAGTAGTGTCAGTTGGCCACAGTGGTTATTGTGGAAAACTACAATAACCACTGACCACTTAGATCGTAGTTGATAGCTACAAAAGCTTTATTAGGCCACATATATCACAGTATGAAAGTTAGAATAACTTGTGGCTATAACCCCCTTTTTTTGTTCATGATTATATAATTAGAAGCATCTCTTGTTGATATATGACATAAAGAGAGTTTAAGGAGTCTGGAGAAAGCCGTCGTATTTTGCATATGGCGGTCGAAAGCAGTTCTCTTCGGGAGTTATTAGTGAATAATCGATAAGGCGTTGTTCGTTGCGTTATGTTCGGGAAACACCATTACACCGTATTTGGAATACGTCTTCACAATATTCATGATACATTATTAGAAAAAAAAAAGTTATCAAGGAGTCTTTAGTGAAGTGAAGATAGATGGTCTATGGGAGGGGCATTTTAGTCCTTTGGGAATAACATAACCATCTAGTCCCACAGCTCAAATTGATCAATCTTTCATTATAAAAGATATTTTGATGATTTGGGGGTTTTAATAATCTCGACGCTTGGTTTGATTATATATATCAAGTTTTGAGTTCATTTAATCATTCAATTAACATTTTGAAGCCTTCAAATGTGATTTGATGACTCGAAGTGGACTTAATTGGGCTTAGATTAAGCCAATTTTGATATCATCAAGTTCGTCTCATACACAGTCATTATTATGACGCATCAACAATCATCTTCA
Organism: Phalaenopsis hybrid cultivar; assembly: GCA_002079205.1. Classification (NCBI taxonomy): domain Eukaryota; kingdom Viridiplantae; phylum Streptophyta; class Magnoliopsida; order Asparagales; family Orchidaceae; genus Phalaenopsis; species Phalaenopsis hybrid cultivar. Next base: position 13,365 of record JXCR01062482.1, on the reverse strand, counting down.
TAAAAAAAAAAAAAAAATTGTCTCTACATGATAAAATTAGTAAAATGTGATATTTAATAAATAAAATGATTATATCAGACCCAGACATAAACATACAAATAATAAAGGAGTGATTTAAATATAGCTAAAAAAATAATTGCTCCGGAAAATTTAAGTCATCTTTACATTTTTTTCAAAAGACATTAATTGTCGATAGGCCTTGGAACAAAGTGAAAATAAATTGATCAATTATGACAAAGAATATATGCACCGAACTATACAAAATCGAAAGCGATATATATATAGTTTATATATCTTCTTTCTCAAAAAATCAAAAAAATATATATATTTTTTAAAATAAATACATAATATTGCTTCACATATTTACACATCTAACACCTAAATTTTCATCTTACATGCTCAGCATTCACATATCATTATTATTAACTTCTAAAATGTAAAAAATAAAATCTCAGGTGTTGGATATTTGAATGGATCAAAATTATGTGACAAGCATGTAAATCTTTGAAAATTTCAAGGAATTTATGAATCTTGATGTGTGGCCAACAAATTTTTATCAAGCACGAATTTTCATGCATTTTTTTATTAAAAAAAAACTTTCAAATTTAAATTTAAGATCTTTCGCGCCTCAATTTCAGCAAGTTTATTGTCAGACTGATGTCTCTGGAAGACGAGCCCATTAACTCTAAAATTAGATAAATTTGGGTCCAATCAAGCCGATGAAGCATATTTGGAGGCTTTGGGTCATTAATTAAAAGGTCAAATGAACACAAACTTTGACATATTTATAGTCAAATTGAACGTCTAATCTAAAGGGCTTAAGATCACTCAATTTCGAGGCCATTGCGACACCCAATTTCAAAAAGAAAATATTTATTGTTGAGGGGGATTAGCATGGAACGTGCGGTTAAGTGATTAGGGAAGTTATGCACTAAATGACTAAAATATTCTCTTCCCCAAAAGACTGTAAATAAGCCCCATCTCTTCACTCATGGAAAAATAAAGAAAAAGAAGTCAAATTCAAGAGTTTGTTCTCCAGAGAAGACCGGATAAGTAACCACTGGTTTCTGTAGCAACCAACTTGATCACCGCCAGCCGACCACTATAAATTGCCCCTAATCGCTTCTTGTAATTGTTATAGTCAAAATATTTTGTTGTGTCTAACACTTGTTTTTTTCTTTATGATTTATATATTTTGATGTAAGATTGTAACATCTTTTCTCCCTTTCAGAGATGGGTGGATTGACGTGCCTAAAAATATTTTGTTGATTACTTTGATTGGGCTAGGTTTCGCAGCCACTTCCCTTACGAGGTTCTTCCACGTAAGAACATATTATCTCCTCCTGTTATTTTTCTTTTATCTCTATGTGTATTGATTCTTCATGCAACTCTAATAAATTAAATTATAATTCTACTACCATCAATTTTTTGTATATAATATATTATTTATGTATGAAATGATGTATTTCAGTGATTAAAAGTTTAAATAATGATGTTTTAGATATATATATATATAATTTAGGTCTTCGATATGTAAATATATAAAAATTGGATGATATGTATGTGAAAGCTCATTTTTTTATCTTAAAAGGAATGAGAAAGAGCAGAGGCATTCATTGCTGTAATGAAGACCGGAATTTGAAAAGAACGTGGGTGGGAGTTGTACAACGTGGGACAATTAACTTGCTCATTTCAGCTCTAAAATTCATTTAGAAAAAACGTGAATGCCAACATGATGTTGAACTTAAAGTCTGTTTGGGACAGTTTGTGCGTTTCAGGATGATAACCAACTTATTCTGAAACGCGATCATCAGGTCGACCGCGAACCCGCGGCCTGTGTTTAGTGTAAAATACCTAAGTGCGGCAAACGTTTTCAAAAAAAGCGCATATTAAACAGTTCGGCGGCATTTTCAAAAACACCGCCGCACTTATAAGCTGTCCCAAACAGACTCTAAATTATATTTGGAATATTGTTAGAAATTAAAATTAAATTTTTTAAGTATCGAAATTGCATCTCGCATCCATTTACAGGTTCAAATGGTCTTTAAAACTTGTTCAGCGCAAAAATTATATTGTAGTAAAAGATGAATGCTTTATTTTAATATTATATGAAAGTTCATGCAAATATAAAAAAGAGTTGAAGCTCACAATGAGAGAATGAATGATTTTATGTGAAAAGATTGAGAGAGAAATCAAGTGTTAACTTAATTAAAACATTTCATCATATAAAGCGAAAATTTCAAAAGTTAGCCCTTACATTTAACTAGAAATAATGAGATCATAAATTTTGGATTGATGAGTAGTCAAAAATATTGAAAAAATAATAAGGGATGGCATGACCGCCTGTCATGAATGACTTGTAAGGGAAAACGGGTGATGATGGTCAAGCAACGATGGTTGTGAGATCAATGATGTCGAAATTAGTTGCTGAAGAAAGTCATGGCAAGCACTAACATCGGATGATAAAGAGCAACCACAATTAGACAATTTGTGGGATTTAGGATTAATTGTCGAGTTGAGCTTTCTCATTTTTCGAATTTGTGAATTTCCTTCACCAACATTTTCTTAGCATGGAATTATTTGGGATTATGGTGATTTATCCTCTACTTGATAGTCTAGCCTCATCCTAATCACAGAAGTATCACCTAAGAGGTCAAAAGTCGCCCGACAGACCAAGGCAACCGAACAACTTGCCAAGCAAAAATCCGGACAACTGAAAGATAATTCAAGTTGATAGGTCATCCAAACCTAGCATAGCATGTCGAACAGGCCTTATCGACATAATGATTGTCGACCTCAGGCGACCAAGTGGTAGAGCTATCGAGCTGAAGGCTTTTTATTTACTTATTTATTTATTTGTTTATGACTAAATTAACCTATAGCGCTCTTATTAAAATAAGGGCAAACATGTAATTGCATTCTTCTACCTTCTTGCATATAAATAGAGGGATCATTTATACAGTAAAAAAGTTAATCAATCAGAGATCAACTCTATAACAATTCTACTCCATTGCTCTCTCTCTCTCTCTCTCTCTCTTTCATATTCTTTCTCCATTCCTTGGATGCGATTCAAAGGACAGTTCTGGATTCAAGAGTAATAAGAGACAATTTTTGGTATTTTGGTTGATTCATTTTGTTTCTTCTTCACCAAAATGTTTACCCAAAATAATATTCTTTAAATATTTAATATTTATGAGCATTTGAGCACTTTAATGTCATCAAATTGAGCTATTTTGGGCTCATTAAATTTATCTAGATGAAATGCATATTTTCACTATACATTTGTCGAAAATAGTTGATCTAAAAATCAATTTAAAATTTTTTTGAAAATCCACAATTTGTTAAGATCTCAATGTTTCCTGACAATTCATGTAGATTATATAAACTTTTACAATAAATATCAAAATGTTTCATGAAATTGCGTCATTAGTTTGATGTTATAAGAGATTATGGATGGTTTTGTTCTTTAACAATAATAATTAGTAGGGAGATTAAAAAGTTAACAGGTATTATATATTACATAAAGAGTAATAAGGAAATTTGACCTTGATTTTTCTTAAAAAAACTAATGCTAATTTGCATGGTGTATGCTTAATTAAAGCCAAAAAAAGTTTCAAGAGCTNTGATGTTATAAGAGATTATGGATGGTTTTGTTCTTTAACAATAATAATTAGTAGGGAGATTAAAAAGTTAGCAGGTATTATATATTACATAAAGAATAATAAGGAAACTTGACCTTGATTTTTTAAAAAAACTAATGCTAATTTGCATGGTGTATGCTTAATTAAAGCCTATATATATATATATATATATATATATATATATATATATATATATATATATATATATATATATATATATATATATATATATATATATATATATATATATATATATATATATATATATATATAT
>JXCR01062471.1:6459-19545 GCA_002079205.1 Phalaenopsis hybrid cultivar | reverse complement strand
TGAGATTATTAGAATAGCATCTCCTCGTCATAGATCACCAATAAGAGAGAGGAAATGATCGATGATACTATTTGTCAACTCTTTGTGAGATTTTTGCCCCCGATGCACTTAAGTCGCCAGTAATCCTAGCACGATTAGAGTGACTAGCCTGTGAACTATACTACTTTACAAAATATTTAAAAAAAATAAAAAAAATAATAATAATAATAATAAAATTTCATTTTGCCTGTTAAAGTGAACTTTGCATGTAAATCTAAACAACAACTTTTGCATAAAAAAATTAAAGAATTTTGGTAAAACTTACAAAGGTAAGCGGTTAATCACTTGGATTGAGGTTAAAGACTGTCTTCTGTAGATTTTCGGGTTGGTAACTCTTACTCAAGGTTCGGAAGCATACAGTACAACTCTGAGCCCCCACCTTTACAAATGTTTTATACCTAGTCTTGGTCTTTCATATGTGAGTGCGGATTTTGTTTTGTCTGTTCGTATTTTGCTACGACTCGTTTTTCTAACTTTCTTGTTGGGTTTTCTCGCTTTACTTATTTTTCTTGCAAGTTTATTTAAATATGTTGCAAATTATACTATATTTGCAATGCTAATCACGTAACAATAGCAGATTCAGAGGTGCACTTTTACAGTTTATTTACAATATTTTAATTTATTGCATTTTACTTTTCAAGTACATTTTATTTACCTGCAATTTGCTTATTCTGCTTGCAAAACCAGAACTGAAACCAAAACCAAACCAAAACAAAACCANTTTATTTACCTGCAATTTGCTTATTCTGCTTGCAAAACCAGAACTGAAACCAAAACCAAACCAAAACAAAACNTGCTTTTGCTGGCGCATATCAGATTGTAATGCTTCTTCGATATTGCATTGTATTAGCATGAAACATCCTAGAAGGCCTGTGCATCTTACTTGCAATTAATATTTGGGCAATATTTTGAAGCAGTTTTTGACACTGTTTGGGAGTATTTTAAGGACTATTTTAGGCGCTATCAATTGCTAATTTTGAGCAGTGTTTTGGGGCATTTTGATTGGCTGATTTGAAGCGATCTTCGCATTGTTTTTAGGCACATTTAAAGATTGTTTTTGGGGAGTTTTATGGGCTCGTTTAGCGGCTTGTAGGCTACACCTTTTGGGTCCGTTTGGTGGCTTAAGGGTTGTACTTTTTGGTTTCATTTAGTGACTTTTGGGCGGCACTTTTTGGGCCTATTTGGTGGCTTGTGGGCTGTACATTTTGGTTCCGTTTAGTGACTTTTGGGCTGCACTTTTTGGTTCCGTTTTATGGATTTTGAGCTATGTTTTTCGAGTTTATTTGACGGCTTCTAGGCTTCATTTTTTCTTAATGTTGAATTGGAAGACTTTCACGCCGATCAAAACACAGTCTTGGAACAAACTTAAACACTCTTCTGGAGAGTCTATTTAATTACAGTTGTTGAAAGAATTGAAGCGCTTTTAGGACCGATTCACTTTCTGCTTCCCCCCTTTCTGGTTTGCTAGTTTTGGGGGTGGATCGACCTGCTTTTTTTTCTTTTGTTTTGCCTCTTTTGCAATGGTTAAGCCAGAAAAAAGAGAGGGGGCGGGGAATTTCTGATTTAATTACTTGGAAGACATTTAAAAATATTTGAGGATTAGTTGGAAAACACTTAATTGAGGGTAAAACACCTTAAATCACTTTAAGCACAAGTTAAAATGTAGGCTTCTTAGATTTTATGAGCACACCCGAGGTGAGAGTTCATCTACCTAATTCTCAGTGTAGGCTTCCAAAATTTTAGGAGCACACCCTAAGTGAGAGCCCATCTACCTAATTCTCAGTGTAAGTTTCCTAGATTTTAGAAGCATACTATAGCTGAAAGTTCATCTACCTAATTCTCAGTGTTTCCTAGATTTTAGGAGCACACCCTATGTGAGAGTTCATCCACCTAATTTTTTAGTGTAGGCTTTCTAGACTTTATGAGCACACCCTAGGTGAGCATTCATCTACCTAATTTTTGAATGAATAATGAAATTAGACATTTAACCCTAATTCACAAACTGATTAAGACACTATACATGAGGATGCACCGAGAAGTGGTTTACGACTTCCTTGATTAAATCAAACAGTGAAATTATCACAATGACTTAACTTATAATGAAACTCAGTGCACCAGGATTTGAGCTTGGATATTACACTAAAATCCTACTGGCAATTGGGGAAATTTGTTAATGTCATATATGGATCACCAGACTAGGATAAGTCTAGGGTCTAAGTGGAGAGCGCAATGACGACATTGCTTATGTGTGCTTAAACGAGGGATACGAAATGAGATTATTAGAATAGCATCTCCTCGTCATAGATCACCAATAAGAGAGAGGAAATGATCGATGATACTATTTGTCAACTCTTTGTGAGATTTTTGCCCCCGATGCACTTAAGTCGCCAGTAATCCTAGCACGATTAGAGTGACTAGCCTGTGAACTATACTACTTTACAAAATATTTAAAAAAAATAAAAAAAATAATAATAATAATAATAAAATTTCATTTTGCCTGTTAAAGTGAACTTTGCATGTAAATCTAAACAACAACTTTTGCATAAAAAAATTAAAGAATTTTGGTAAAACTTACAAAGGTAAGCGGTTAATCACTTGGATTGAGGTTAAAGACTGTCTTCTGTAGATTTTCGGGTTGGTAACTCTTACTCAAGGTTCGGAAGCATACAGTACAACTCTGAGCCCCCACCTTTACAAATGTTTTATACCTAGTCTTGGTCTTTCATATGTGAGTGCGGATTTTGTTTTGTCTGTTCGTATTTTGCTACGACTCGTTTTTCTAACTTTCTTGTTGGGTTTTCTCGCTTTACTTATTTTTCTTGCAAGTTTATTTAAATATGTTGCAAATTATACTATATTTGCAATGCTAATCACGTAACAATAGCAGATTCAGAGGTGCACTTTTACAGTTTATTTACAATATTTTAATTTATTGCATTTTACTTTTCAAGTACATTTTATTTACCTGCAATTTGCTTATTCTGCTTGCAAAACCAGAACTGAAACCAAAACCAAACCAAAACAAAACAACTTTGACACCGGGTCATCGCTACAACAGGAGCTTGGAGCCAACTTTGTGGGCAGCACGACGATGAGCTGAGATCGAGCGACAAGAGGATCTTCTTCGGCACTATCTCTTCCTAATACAACAGCGCAACCCATAGGACTTCGAGGTAGCTCGCCCGGTGCGACGTAAGTCCTCACACCCTCTTTAGGCTCTTGCACAATCATGTTGTGCAGCATAAGTCCAAACTCGCCTTAGGTTCTGCGGTTGTCGTGTGATATGACTTAAACCCTTTTATCTCTACGTGCTATTTGCATAATCGGATATTATGTAAATGTAAGTCACAAATAATAAAATTGGCAGGATTGAACACTTAAATAATATTGTTTCCAAAACTCAGCCACACATTAGGATTGTTTGGGAAGTCACTGAGGTTTCTCCTCAATATCTATGACATCCTCTACCTTTTCTTTCCTTTAGACTCTTGAAAATAATTGTTCCCACTTGAGCTACCCTCAATTGTTTTTCTACGTCCTACCGTGAAAATCTAAACTTTGAATTCTTGAATACTAGAACCACTGATCATTTTCGAGATTTTTCTCAAATGACTCTCGTCATTTGAGATGTAATTAACTATAGGAGTTTGCCTCTATAGGGAACTAGGAATCCAATTAAAATAAACCCTATTCAATCTTTATATTAAATAGAAGAACTTGTCGGTCGTATATAAAAGGTTCGCAGACTAAACGAATGTCACGAATTTCTTAGTTTGCAGGATTGAGTCTATCACCGAGGGATACACTTATCTTTCAGGAGGGTGTAGTACTCGCGGTATCAGACACGATTATGCAAACTATTGCACAAAGGAGATTCATTTGGTCTCATTTTTCAAAAATTAAAACATACTACTTTCAAAACCCAAACTATATACTTCTTATATTAAATAAAATTTCAAAATTATTTTAATTATTTTCAATTTTCAAAATTTTCAAAAAGTTGACCGACAATTTCTGGCGACTCCGCTGAGGACTAGTTCTTATCTCCATTTTGTTCAAGAGGTTTTGTCTTCATACATTGACAGTGTGTCTATGTCCCTCGTGGGCCAAACTGATGTTCTTCCGTTGACATATTATGCTCATTTCTTCCTTGAGTGAGTATAGTCAACTCTTCTTGGATTCCAGGACCATCTGTTTAACCATCCTTAAGCAGAGAGGTTAGAATTTATAGGTTTTAGTGGGGTGGACCCCCAATAAGTGTGGTAGGTTAGGGTCGAAGTGAGTCCGATGTGAAATGGGTCTTTTCCAATTCTAGACCGGGTCATGTACCTCATGATCACTTCATCTCTCTTCCGAGTTCGGCTTGTTCTTTTCACAAGTCACATCAAATTTTGTCTTTGAAACTTTCCTCGATAATATTAAAGCTTCACAACCTAATGTCAAAACAAAAATTCACAGTTAAAGAACCAGACCAAATTTTGAACAAATGACACAACATGAAAACAACAAAAATGAATTCAAGTCAAAATCACTTAGATAAGTTTCGAAAGAAACGCCCGGTTCATAAGACAATTTTGTCAACTTTTGTGCTTTCAGCTAAGTTATTTCACCCGAAAATAGAACGTAGTACTCCTCTGACATTCAACATTTTTTTAACTGACAGGAAAGATGTCATCCCCAACGTTAACCTTCTCGTGCAACTTGCCGACCAACAGGGATGCTTGTCAGGTGGGATCCAAGATTAAGTTTGGGTCTAGATTTGACGAGTTCGGAGCAGTACCCGGCAAGACCTCATTCGTCATAATGAAAGTAGCTGCTCCAGATGTCCAAGAGCCGTCCACTAAATTCAACTTGAACTGTGGCCAAGACTTCCCTTCCCTCAAGAGGGTGAAGGTCACTACCACCCCCATTAAGCCAACTGCCCTCGTTTCTGCGAAGACCGTCATTGTCACTCCCGTCGGGATTACAGTGGCTCCACCTGCTGCCCCACTAGTGTCTAAAGGAAAAGAAATTTTGTACGAAGAAAATCCGATTATTGTCTGTGTTTGAAATTGACTCTAGTTCGAAGTCCGGTCGACTTACCAGGACTCAACGAAGGAACCACAACCATAAGATTCTGAAAGCTAAAAGGGCAGAAGCTTTGAAAAATGTTTCGTCCAAAGAAATTCCTCAGCAGGAGGAAGTTGGATTGTTTGAGACCGCACCTCTTCTTGGAGGAAGCAGGTTTCACCCATTATCTATCGCTCTCGAGGAGGAGAGCGCTCATAAGATCGCCGCTGCAACACCGTCACCGCCTCGCCGCTAGGGCGAGAAGAGAAAGAAACCTGAGCCTTTTGCACAGACTCGCTTGGTTTTCGAAAGATTGGCCCGAAAGAAGCGTTGCTCCGTTGCCGAGATAATAAGAAGAATGGGATGCGCTATATCGCCCCGAGTCTGAGCAGAGATTCTGAGAAAAGATGAATCCACCAGTCAGTCACATGATTTTGCCCAAAAAGGAAGGGCGCAAAAATCTCGTATTTCCGTTAAACTTCGCCTGAGAGAACGTTCTAATACCGCTGCTACACATACTGTTACTGTTGCCGCCTCATAGAAGCCCGCNATCCACCAGTCAGTCACATGATTTTGCCCAAAAAGGAAGGGCGCAAAAATCTCGTATTTCCGTTAAACTTCGTCTGAGAGAACGTTCTAATACCGCTGCTACCCATACTGTTACTGTTGCCGCCTCATAGAAGCCCGAGGAGCACCAACTGATCCAGTTTCGCTTGGGTCAAAGGACACTGCTTGCCACCACAAAAGGAGAACCTCTAAAGATACACAATGACAAAAGATTGCTTGCTACCGCATCTGGACCGCGCGTTAGGAACCGCGACTTATCCCGGAGAGCCGAGGCCGCCAACGAGACTTTGTTTCCGAAGGAGAGGTTGTGGAGACCTAATGTAGCTAGATTGTGCCGCAACAAGGATCAAAAGGATGTCTCCCCGCAAAGGATGATAAGTCCAATGCCCCAGTTTCTAGTATTCCGGTCGTGTCAAAGCCAGTGTTGATAGAAGATGTACAACAACAGTCCCCAGTCGATCTCAAAATCATTAAGGGGAAATTGATTGAAGACGCATTGGAGAAGCTCAGGGCTGAAATCACTAAACTGTCAAAAGAACAACAAGGAAACATCAGTGATGAAGAATGCGATTTGTTGGATCATATGAATGAAGATTTCACAGAAATCCTAGTGGTTTAGACTAAAGCCTCTGCATCATCGCGCCTCCTTCGCCCACCGAGGAGAACGTCGATGATGAGCTACAGAGAGCCATCCGACAAAGGGATGAACACATCATCTGAATGGAGAAAAAGATTGAGGAGATGATGGTTATTATAACCGCACTTCAGAATCAACCCCAATCTCCGAGAGCAACCTTTCCAGAAGTAAATCAGCCAAAAATCATTCATAATACAGATGAAAATAAAGAGTCAATCCAGAACACAATACCAGAAAAGGACATCAAACATATGGTTGAACAGCAAGTCAGAGAAGCCTTAGCCCAATCCAAAGGAGGAGCGTTGACTCCAAAGGGTAGACCATATCTAGAGGAATTCGATGCAGTGTCATACCCGAAGGGCTTTGTACCACCTACATTCAAAACATTTAATGGGACATGGAACCCTCGTCAGCATGTTGCACACTTTCAAGCAAGTTGCTGCACCGCGGGGGGTAGCGAAGCATTATTATTCAGCCAGTTTGTGAGCAGTCTCTCTGGAGTCGCTTTTAATTGGTATGCAGAACAGCCTAATGGGATGATAAACATGTTTGTCAAGAGATTCGCTGGAGCTTACACCATATCATCATTGGTGATCTCGTGGTGGAGCGACAGAAACCGACATAAACTCTAGTGGAATACATTCTGCGGTGGATGAATCTAAGTATGAAGTGTGAACCACAATTGCAGGAGCAGAATGCGATTGAGATCTTACTTGAGAGCATTCGTGGTCCAGTAGCTTTCCTACACAAGGGATTTACCATCAAAGCCTTTGAAAAACTACACAGTAAAGCTGCAAGCCTGCAAGAGGAGGCTAAGCAACTCGGATTCCTAGAGAAAGCTGACAAGTCAGAGCCCGTAAAGACATCCGAGAAGAGGTACGATACGGTGGCAGCAATTGACAAAGGCAAGCAATCAATGCAAATTCAGGTAGAGTAGCCTCAACAAGACTATCAGCAGTACATCGATCACAGCGTCAGCAGGGGACCTATCGCACATACAGAGGGCAGGTTCATACATGGTCGATCGGTTGAGCAGAGTCTACTCCTTCAAGGATGAGGCAGTGGGGAAGATGCTCACAAATTTGATCAAGAAGAACGAGTTTAGGTTGCCAGAGCCGAAGAAACCAGAGGAGGTCGATAAGATAATTACACTAGATATTGTCCATATCACAGATTGTTTGGGCACACAATAGAGGGTTGTATTAGTTTCAAAAAGTGGCTCGAGAAAAACTTCAAGAATGAGAGCATAACGATCCCGAAAGAATATCTGCGGGAACCTGAAAAATGTTATATCAATATGATTTCGGTTGATCTCAATGTTCCTCTTGACTCCTACGCAACTGATGCCGGATGGGACACAGTTCGCGTGAAGCCTTCGAAGAAAATATCAAGTCAGATTCCAACTACCTTGGTACAGGCTGCCATGCAGAATTTAGAACCCCTTTCCTATTAAAGGACAATAGATTCTATTTTTTGATATTTTTTTTTACCATTGATATAAAGAAGAGTTATCATGTAAGGTGACTATCAGTGGATCTCAACCCTCCCCACCACAATAAAACAAGAAAGAAAAGGAGTTTGTCATTATCCAGAGTTCATCAGTATTTGAAATATCACTTAAAATGAGAAATGTTTTATTGTTGATTCTCTGCAAACAATTTTACATCGAATGAAAAAAAAATTACTAAGACGTTCAAGGTTCAATCAAGAGATGGGTAACTCAATGAATATTCCGACGTTTTAACAAGATTATGACTTGAAAAAAAAATTCAAATTAATGCCCTAATGACTGAGTCCAACACTTTAAAGATTTTGGACTGGGTCCTAAGTAAATTTCAGAATAAAATAGTGTGATCCAAAATACGAGTTGTTGACTAACAATATCACGAGTCTTTTAATCTTCGACCAAGTGACTGGGTCTTGACTTTTGAATGAGTTCGCGTGAAACCTTCAAAATCCTTAACATGTGTGCTCCACCAAATATAGTAATTCTCAATAAAAAAAGGGGAGAAAAAAAAAGAATAAAAAAATCAATAAAAAAAAAGAATAAAAAATAGTCTCCTTGGGAAGAAGCTTGAGGTGGACATAATCCAAAATTGGTGTCTGAATTCTCCTCTAATTAATAAAACTTAAAGAGCTCTCTTAGGAAAATTTCTATGATATTATACTCTGCAAAAAGCTAAGTAATCTTGAGCCATTTGGTCGACCATTAACGGGCTCAGAAATATCTTTGGGAAATAAAAATATTTTAATCGCATGATTAGAGATTTTGAAATCTTCTTAGGCTCAAAAAGAAAGAATTAAAGTAAAAGGGCTATGTTATTAGCAAATTAATGAAAATTCTACTTCAACGTCAATTCGAAGAGTGTCAAAATTATTTTTCAAAGACAGTGTGAACACCTTTACAAAATCTGTGATAAAGATTCGACGACTGCTACAAACAGAGCTACAAAGTTGCAGCCTTTCAAGCTATGATATCCTTAGAAATAACAAATATTTATGTGTACTTGAAAGAATATAATTCAGATAGTACCATAAAGAATGAGTTAATTTGACACATGCCTCCAGCCAATGGTAGTTCATCTTTATGTGTACTTGAAAGGATATAATTCCTATAGTACCATAAAGAATGAGTTAATTTTACACATGCCTCCAACCAATGGTCGCACAACTTTATTTGTACTTGAAAGAATATAATTTTGATAGTACCATAAAGAATGAGTTGATTTTAAACATGTCTTCATCCAATGGACGGTATCTCAAGAAGCACTGCATATCATGGTGTTTTAAAGACAAAGCCTTGTCATTAGAAGCACCGATGACATACTTGTCTAGAACTGAGTCCAAATCCTAACAAAAATGCAACAAAAGAGAACTCACAAAACATAAACATAGACCACATCAAGAGACAACAAAAATAAAAATAAACTCAATGTCATATCAAATAAAATCAAATTTAAAAACAACATTTCGATCTTGTCAGGTCGACTCTCATTGACCTATCACTAGCGTCACTTCTCTCGGCACGAAGTTTCTTTCTACAGGAACTCTGGTTCTTATTTTCCATGCAGAAGAGGTTAGTTGGCTCCATCTACAAAGAACCACACTCTTCTTTTGTCTTTTTGTCCGATGTGAATGAGAGTTGGTTTATTCTATTGGAACAACATCTCTTTCACACGGACATTTCTTCGATCAACCATTGAGTTGGAAATGAATCCCCTCGTGCTCTTTCTCAATCTGATTTCTTCCTACAGACACGTTCCAAACTGCATAAATTTCCACAAATTTCACAAAATTTACACAAAATTCAACATCCATACAACGAATCTCTGTACTCACAAGTTCTACAAATTTCATCGTCTTCACAAATTTCGCATCAATCTCTACAAGATTCCACACTCAACTCTGCAAGTCTCTGCACTCACAAACCTCCGCAAATCCCTGCATTCACAATCTCAACAAATCATTTACAAACCTTTGCAAATTTTCACAATCTCTGCAAATTCTCCAAAATTTTACAAACTTCATAAATCATAGCAAATCTTTACAATCTCTGCACTCACAAACCTCTGCAAATCTCTGCAATCACATTTCTTAACAATTTTCCACAATTTTACAAACTTCATAAATCACAGCAAATCTTTACAATCTCTGCACTCACAAACCTGCACAAATCTCCACAATTTTACAATTTCACAATCTCCAAGTCACAACAAATCTGCATAATTCTGCAGCACCTCCGCGCCCTCATAAACTCTCGTGAATTTCACAAAATTGTTGCAAAAGTCCGCAATCACCACAATTTCATAAATTCCACCACTTCACGACTTCTACAAATTTCGTCATTCCTCCCACTTCGCAGGCTCCGCACTTCCACACTTCAGCAATCTCAGCACTCAACATTCGAGGATAGGTAGGATCCTAATCCTTTCTCAACACAGCACATTTGGGATAAGTTTAATTCTAATCCTTTCTCAGCACATTTGGGATAGGCTTGGTCCTATTCTTGCTCAGCACTCAACACATTTAGGATAGACTTAGTCCTATTCTTTCTCTGCACATTTGGGATAAGTATAATCCGAAACCTTTCTCAGCACTCAGCACTCAACACTTAACACATTTGATATAGGTTCAATCCTAATCCTTTCTCAGCACTCATCACTCATCACATTTGGGATAGGTTCAATCTTAATCCTTTCTCAGCACATTTGAGATAGGTATAATCCTAATCCTTTCTCAGCAATCATCACTCAACACATTTGAGATATGTTCAATCATCATCCTTTCTCAGCACATTTGGGGATAGACCCAGTCATATTCTTTCTCAGCACAATTGGGATAGTTATAATCCTAATCCTTTCTCAGCACTCGAAACTCAACAAATTTGGGAATAGGATCAGTCCTATTATTTCTCAGCCCATTAGAAATAGGCTCAGTCTTATTCGTTCTCAGCACATTTGGGGATAGACTCAGTCCTATTCTTTCTCAGCACATTTGGGGATAGACTCAGTCATATTCTTTCTCAGCACATTTGGGAGAGGTTTAACATTAATCCTCTCTCAAAATATTCACACATTTAGGATAAGTTCAATCCTAATCCTTTCTCAACACCCCTTACAACCACGACTCTCCTTACAACTATAACAATCTCTGTAAGACAAACAATCAAAATAAATCACGACAAACAAATTACAACAAAACAATCAAACAACGCAAACATACAACAAAGCCTTTCATCCCCAACAGAAACTTTTAAAAATCTTCAATAAGCCCTTATCTTTGGATTGGGAATCCCCTAGTGGAAAGTCCCAACTCAAATTTGATTTTGACTATGGATCGATTCATTCTGAGTATGGTGTACTTAGATGGTTCTTTTGATCGTGTTAATCACTTCAGTAAACACCAATACGCCCGGTGTGCTTGTTCAGCACAACCCATCTATTTGGAGTCCATTTTTTGACCACATTTTTAGTGAGGTCGTAGTTTCCTACTCCCGGAACCCAAAATCTAGCCTTCGGAGTCCCTTGTTGACCATCTTAGCAGACTAGTAATGGAGCCCACCTCCCGTAGAAATTCAAATCACTTCTTGACTCATTTTTGTGAAGGGCTCGCATGAGTGGTTCCAAGCACTCAACTTTTAGTTGCAATGACTGAGGACTAACATGCAGAGGACCCAAAAATGAGTTTCTACATGATCAGACGGCCTTAGGTGAACCCTCCGTGACTCAGCAACACACTCGTTACACCATGCATGAAGTTGACACATTTATTTTAGCCTGACCGTCTGCGAACATGTTTGAACGACCCTGTATGACGAAACAGACCACACGGATGCGTCCGGGACGTCGACTTTAGTTAAGAAGAATACCCACATTGTTATGGTTCCACATATGAGCATTTAACACGAAAATTGATGTACATTTTTTTTAATTAACGGACGCGAGTCCGGGCTCGACCTAGGTTCAATCTATGTCCATGTCGGGCTGAACATGGGCTAATCACCCCGGCTCACCTGATTTTGAATTTCAAAATTATTGAGCATAACTAGGCATTAAGTTTTGCCAATTAGGTCTCCTCAGCTCATGGAAGCCGCGCCTAATTAATTCCCTGCAAAAGTTTTCGCGTAACGGCTACTTCGATTAATTCGACCCCACTCCTATTCTAAAAGGAATGCTTGTCTTCTTCCTCGAGCGCTCGACACGACTTGACACCCTCTCCACCGAAAAGCAACATTCGATATCCCTTCTCTCTAAGATAATTCTCCCGCTCGCTTCCTTCCCCCAGCTCTTCTGCTCGATCCCGCTCGTCTCACGCTCTCGAGCGAAGCTCCCGCCCGATCCCTCTTCCTCTGCTCGATTTGGTTCCCCTCGCTTGCCAGCTCTCTCTCCCGCTCTACTCCTGCTCGATTCGGCTCCCTCCCTCGACCGAACTCCCTCTTTCTCTCTCTCGAGCCCGACTCCCTCTGCACCGCTCGCCCTTGCTCAACTCCCAGTCGCTCGCCTCTCCCGCTCGGCACCGAAACCCCCACTCGCCTGCTTCGCATCTCCCTCTCTCAGCTCACATCCTCACTCCACCGAAAGCCTCGCCTCCCTGTCTCGATCGAAGCCTTAGCCTCTCGGGCTCGTCCCTCTCCTCACGCCGAAAATAGCAGCTGGCTTAGCTCCTACACGCAAGCCATACGCCCTCTCGGGATCTCACACAACCAGCGCCCCCACATATGGTAGAACCTCTCGTCGGCAAAGCACTGTAGGCAATCTTGCCTGCAGAAACCTTTCTCGCACTCTTCCTCGGAGAACCATCCTGTCACGGAGCAGGTGAGCATTCTATAAATCTGTCTTTATTATTACAATTTGTAGAACTGCATGATGAATGACTCTACCTTGTTGATTCTTTGGATTATTGATTTGGTTTCGATTAATGTTGAGTCCAAAGCATAGTATAGTGGAAATTTAGTAATTAAATGCTTGCTGATTCGGTGAATTGGAATGGAAGTTTAGGTCACAATCGTTTCCTGTGATAACTCTTGCTTGGAATTCATCATTCCTGCTATCTTATAGGTTTAAATCAAGAGTGGTGATGGCTATAGAAGCAGTAAAAGGCACTGCTTCTTTTGTTTCTTGTTGCGGGACACGCATCTTCACCAGCTCCACATATATATCATAAGATAAGAAAACTATTCAATCCATATTTTTATTTATGAAAATTTACATATACTTCGCTCAATTCTTAAGTATTTCCATATCTAACACCTAAAGTTTGGTATGTAAACTCATCATACCTTGGAATCATACAGC
>JXCR01062448.1:0-15772 GCA_002079205.1 Phalaenopsis hybrid cultivar | reverse complement strand
TATATATATATATATATATATATATATATATATATATATATATATATATATATATATATATATATATATATATATATATATATATATATATATATATATATATATATATATATATCAATCCCTACAATGAAGATAAGGAATGAGCAAATTGTCCCCTTGTAGAAGGAGAGTTAGTTGAGCTAGAGGTACAATCCCCACTGAAATCAATTCTATATTCCTCCCCATTACTGCCAAACAATGTACTGAATTGTTTCCTTCTCTAAGGATGTGTTGGAATTTAACTTTAACATTGTTCAAAAGACACTTAATTTTATTAATTCATCTGTTAATATTCCACGGGGGACCTCTTCTTGTTTAAGTATTCTGATACAGATGCTGGAATCAAATTCTACCACCAAACTTGTGATGTTGCAGTGATGAGCAAGGTAAATAGCCCAGTAAATGGCTATCATGTCAGTTTCTAGTGCATCATAAGCCCAAGATGAAGAAGAGAAGTAAAGAATACACTTTCCTTGAGAGTTTCTAACAATACCTCCAACACCAGAAGAATCGCTAGAGAAACTACCATCAGTATTGACCTTCAGCCACCCAAGAGGAGGAGGGATCCAAAGGACCAAAGTTGGCTTATAAATCTGTTTGACTATCTCATCAGGCACCCAATTGTGGAAAACATTGGGAAATTTATGATATTTAATAATTTTTTTGCAAATAGGAAGTACAATTAAAAATCACAGACTTTTCCATAGCTTTGATGTGTCAAACTTTGCTTGGCTTATACACATATAGATGAACCAGGCAACAATACAGGGAATGATTATAAATCTAGCTTCCAGCCAGTCTTTCCAACACCACAGAAAGTTGTCCAAGCTAACTTTTAGAGTATCAATGTTGAGTTGAATCAACAGATCAGTCCAAATTCTTTGGGAGAACTTGCAAGAGAAAAACAAATGGTCTAAACTTTATTCTTCATCATTACACAGGCAGCAACATGAAGGTGCTATGAGCCCTTTCATCTTTAGAATATCATCACGAGGTAGTAAAGATTGCCAAAGCCTCCAATATGAAAAAGACATAGAAGGTGTTAACCACTTTTCCCAAATAGTTTTCCCTTACAAGACAGGCTGCCACTGATAGAATTGTTGAAAAATGTATGCCGAAAGCTTTTGTGAGGGATTTTGTCTAGTAATGATTTTATCTTTTTGTGCAGGATTGATAGATGTATGCTTTACCCAATACATATGCTCTTCATTTAAAATAGTAGACAGTAGGTTGCAATTCCATTGATTATCAGTCCAAAATTTCTTCACCTTAGTCAGATAATTGGGATTGGAGATTCCAAGTCCATTTATCTAACCAAAAATTGATTTGCCCTTCTCCAAGCTCCCAAATAAATAAATCTTCAGCTTGAGTTCTGACCTCCAGCAATTTAGTCCAAAGCCTGGAATCACCAAATTTCATCTTAGCCAGGTTAGGATGTAATGCCCTGCAGTACTTCCCTTTCATAAACAGTGCCCATTGATTGTCTTGGGCTCTAAACTTAATCTACAGTTTGCAAAGATTTATAAAACTTAGTTGTTGAAAATGTTTAAAGCCCAAACCACCTGCATGTAGAGGATTACAAAGTTTTTGCCAAGCTAACCAATGAAACTATTTCCTCTGTCCAAACCACAGAAATTTATTAAAAATTCTGTCCAACAGAATTTGAGTCCCTTTCTTCATTATGAACATTTGAAGAGCATAGGAAGGGATGACAGTTAAGATGCTTTTAAGGAGAGTGATCCTAACTCCATTTGAGAGGAAGGAATTGGTCTCACATTGAAGCTGTTTCTGAATATGATCAATAACTCCCTTAAATTGAGTTTGCTTGATTCTCCCTTTAATTAATTGGACTCCAAGATAATTGATTGGTAAAGAAGCCAGGCTAAAAACAGTGTGTTGGGCAATCCATTGCTTAATTTGTGGAAGAATGTGTGAGCTAGTAAACATTTGACATTTTTGTTTGTTAAGATTCATACCAGATGTTTTTTGAAAGTGTTTGAGTCATTGATAAAGGGACTGGCTCGAGAGGAACTTCCAAGAAGGAAATATAACAATCCCGAAGGAATATTTAAAAAAACTTGAAAACGGTTCTATAAATACTATTTCAGTCGAGCCAAATACTCCGATAGATCCGTATTTGGAAAAGGATGGATGGAGTACAGTTTGGAGCGAATCATCCAAGAAGATACTGGATCAGATTCAGACTGCTTCAACTCAGGTAGCCATTTAAAGTTCACAACCTGTTCAGCCAAAGATGGAACTTTGTCCAAAAAATACCACCGCAACCAGAAGAGAAAGAGAAGAACGATGAAACGAAGACTGATAGCACGGGGGGTAGGATAGGGGCTTCCTTTGTTATATTGGTTGTCTTAGATTTGGGGAAGAAAATCCTGGAACCCCTGACCATTTATAATTATCTTTTTGCCCCATCGGGGTATTACGAATATAATGATTATGATTTTGGCAAAATTTTAACTATTTCTAGTGATAACGTAACTGACTTTGCTCAATCTAACTTCGATCTCGATTCGCAAATCACTCCTCAAATCGTACTTAAGTCTGATGAACCTATTAACTAGAACAATGAAGACATCGACAACACCAGTTACGATAGCACCGGGAGTGAGGAGCCTGTCCTTAAGTGCCACGGTGCACCACTTGCTATCAACTTGGATCTCTATGATTTGGAAGAAGAGACACCATAAATTTTGCCTACAGCATCTCAAGGAGAAGAAATCATAGAAATATATCAAGGGGTGGGAAAGTGTTACCCTCGAAGTCAGCTCCAGTGGATAAAGGAAAACAAATAGTTACTAAGGAAGAGCTACCTCCACATGCGCTAGTGGAAGAACCACATAATCAAGAAAATATTTGAGGAATATATAAAGTGGATTATTACGTGCTAATTCATCTTAGGAGGTTGCCGACAAAACTAACCATCTACGACGCTCTGGTCTGGTCAAAGGAGATGAGAGAGTCTCTAGTACAACTTTGCTTGACCTAGAGATTTGCTTAGCTCAGTTGGCCAGCACATCTTTGGATAAAGTTTATTTGTTAAAAAAAAAACCTTGGATAACCATCATAGATGAAGACTTGTTACTCGGTACCACTGACCAAAACTGCCGCTCTACATCTCTATTAATATCTGCAGATTTGTATTGTCCAGAGTTTTAGTATACCCGAAAACATCACTTAACCTAATGAGTCTACGGAAATTGACATATTTTGATATTGAAGCTTAAGGGCTTACAACTGATAAAATGATGTTAAGAGGATTTAACTAGAAGGGAGAAAGAGCCCTTGGATCATTTACACTGTTAATGAAAGTTGGAGAACTAGTAACAATCGTAAAATTTCACATCATCGATCCAGAGACCTCTTTCAATGCTTTACTTGGACGACCATGGATTCATGAGCATAACATGGTTCCATCATCTCTACACCAATGCATCAAATACTTCAAAGAAGGACAAGAATATTATTTTAAAAGAGATTTACAACCATTTTCAGTTCATGAAGTGAGCATTCACGAATATGTCACCTACTACGCACCTCCAAAGAGAAATGTCTTTTCCCGTGAAATTATGACAAATTAAGTACAAGATTCAGAAGAATCAGAAAAAAGAGGCCATTTAACTCTGCTTCAAATATCTACTACCATTTCTTCACAACGAGCTGATAGAGGTTCTTTAGCCCATACACCCAAGATCGAGGTTGAGGACGTGGAAACGGAAGAACCAACACGACTATTGAACGGACTAGGCTGACCATTAGCATCGACATGGAAGAAATTTCTGATGAAGAAAACTTTGAGGAAGAGAAGATAATGATAAAATAGAAGAAACATCAATATGAGATTTCCTTGGAAGATGTTGAGAAAGATGAATATGAGTCGATGTATGATTGGATCAACCACTATGTGAATGTCATGATTGTTAATCCAATCTAACATCAAAAGATTAAGAGTTTAAAGGTCAAGGATGTTTGTATCATTGGCTCAAAGCCGATCAAGTTTTACCGTGCTTCCCCTTCTACTAGTTCTGAAAATCATGTAAATTTAGAATATTATTCTAATGAATCAATGGAATTACCTTTTGGTTACTTTACTCCTTCTGTATAAAAATTAATTCAATAGGGATATGTGCCAAAGCAAGTGCCAAAAGAAAAGCTACAACTTTTTGAGAAACTTTGTAATATTAAAAGATAAATTTCCTAACTCGAAAAAAGGTCTCAATAGGACCAGTCGATGACTCTAAATTTTGCATGATCGTTACTAGCGAATTGGAAGAGAATTGCCTCGATGTAGAGGATGACTCCTAAGATCAGTTAATAGATGATGCTACACCGGAATTTGAAGATGAAATTAAGTCAACAGTGGATGAGTTAAAAGAAATTAACCTCAGGACTGAGGAGCAGCCTCGACCTACTTTTATAAGTTCTCTACTCACTGAGGAGGAATCCACAGAATTGATCAAATTCTTGTCAGAATTTAAAGATTTCTACGAATGGAGCTATGATAAAATGTCATTGCTTTTAGCAGAAGTTGAATTTCATAAGCTCGGGGTGGACAAGGATATGACCCCTGTTAAATAAGCTCCCAGAAGAATGCGCCTCGAGATAGAGCAATAAATAATTATTGAGGTAAAGAAATCAATAGATGCTAACTTTGTAAGAGAAGAGCAATAACCCACATTGTTAGCCAATATTGTACTAGTTAAAAAGAAAAATGGACAGATCTGTGTGTGTGTCGACTTCAACGATTTAAACATAGCATGTCCAAAAGATGAATTCCCATTACCAATACTAGAATTCATGGTGGACATCGCATCGACACATGACACTTTCTCTTTCATGAATGGATTGTTAGGTTACAACCAAATCAAGATGGCTCTAGAGGATGCAACACTTATAGCTTTCAGAACACCAATTGGGATCTTTTGCTACACAGTGATGTCATTCAGGTTTAAGAATGTCGGAGCAACATATCAATGAGCAATAATGAAGATTTTTTACGATCTCTTTCACAACCAGGTAGTGTGCTTAGTGGATGACTTGGTCATCGAGAGCAAACATAAAATAGATAATTTTTATGATTTGAGGATCGTGTTCGAACGATTACGACAATATAATCTAAAGATGAATCCCTTAAAGTGCGCCTTCGACGTCACTTCTGGAAAATTTTTAGGATTCGTGGTCCGTCATCGAGGAATCGACATCAACTCGGATAAGATTAAAGTTATCTTGGAAATGCCTCCTCCCAAAATCTTGAAACAAGCACGTTCCCTCCAAAGAAAATTAGTATATCTGATATGCTTTATTTCTAATCTCTTAGGTAGGTGTCAGCCCTTCTCGGCATTAATTAAAATGGACGCCAAATTTGTTTGGAAAGAGAAATGCTAGCAGGTCTTTAAGGACGTTAAGCAATACTTAATGACAACTCCTGTTTTGGCAATCCCTATCCCAGGAAAACCATTGATACTTTATACTACGGCCATAGACGACTCTCTCGAAGCGCTATTAGCTTAGGTCAATGACGAGGGTAAGGAAAACACACTTTACTACTTGAATCGTCGTCTAATACTGATAGAGGTAAAATATCTGCCTATTGAGAAGCATTATCTAGTTTTAATTTTTGCCGCCCAGAAGCTTGGGCATTACATGCTTTCTCATAAGATTACCCTTAATCCATTACAGTGTTTGATGACCCGGCCAACTCTTTCCGGACGTTTAGCAAGGTGGTCAATGACTTTATTGCAATTTGATATAACTTTTGTTCGAGGGAATTTTGAACTCTATTTTCGAGGCGGCAGCCCCTAATTAAAAAGAGGGAGTCTAGGGTTGTAAGGGAGGCGAGAGGGAGAGTTTTGGTGGTGGTGTGAGAGAGAAGAGTGAGGTGTGAGATAAGAGTGAGGGACTTGGAGATTTTCTTCTAAGGATTGTAAGAGGAGAGGGAAAGTGAGAGATTTCAGCTTCATTGCATTTCTAAGAGAGAATTAAGAGTGCTTGTAAAGAGAGAAGGTGCTTAAAGGGGACTTTTAGGGATTTGCTTGAGAAAGAGTATGAGATAAGTTGTCTTTTATTTATTTGTTTTGTAAACTTGTTTTTATATATGAAATTCATGTTTTGTTGTTTCCTTCTCGTGAATTTTGAGTAGTCTTCTTTATCCTTCTCCCTACTCTAAGATATACTTTTGTGAAGAATTGATTTTATCTAAATAATTTGTGATGATTCGAACTTCAATCTTCATTTACTTTTTGATTTGACCAATTGAAATGTTAAAATGTGTTGAGAAACATATGATCAAAAAGGTCTATGATTCCTACAACATTGTGAGAGTCACAATTAAATTTCATGGGTGAGAATGTAATCCATGGGGTTGAGTGCAAATAAATAAGAAAAAATACTTTGTTGGACACAGAATTGGAGATTTTATGGTGACAGATTAAAATCCCTAATTTGCTCCAGTTTATTAGAAACTAATGTGAGATTGTTAGCTCTCAAGCGAGGGAGAAGAGGGAGCTCTAGAGTAAGAGTCAGTATCCTCCCAACCTAACCACAGAATTAGGGACTAAACTCTGGATTAGTTAATGTTCTTTATACATTTGAAAGAGGGTAAACAATAGGATTGCTCCTATTTGGCTCAATACAATTTTATAACTTTTTTTAATTATTTTAATTTCTTCACAATTCAAATACTCATTGTAAAGATGAATGATGCTTTCTTACATTTTAACTCTTTTTCACATAAACTTTGTTTAATTTTTTATAAGTTTCCTTTAGAAGTTTAGCAAATAATTTAGTTAACTTAGTTCTTTTAACTGCATTTTATCTTAGCATAGACTCAATTTCTTTATATTAGAATTATGTATTTACGTTTTATAGTTTTAATTTTGTGTTTTACATTATAGTCATAAGAATTTCCAACTCGATGTGAGATTGATACTTAGGACTCCATTAGAGCCTTTTCTTACTTGAGTGATTCATATACTTGCGTTATAATTATGGGATTGACAGTTTAAAGATTTTAAAAGATAAAAATATTTTTACAAAAGTTATTTTTATTAGGATTGAATTGCATATTTATTATTAGTGTTGTGTGTGTTTTGTACTATTGAAAAATATTTACAAAAACAACACACAACAAACCGCCATCAAGTTTTTGGTGTCGTTGTCGGGGAGTAACGGTAAATTAATTTATAATTTAAAACATTTTATTTGAACTAGAAAAACTTATTGTGGTTTAATTTGAATATTTTCATATTTTAGCGTGTTATCTTATTTTAATTACTTCTTGTGTTTATTTATGTGTAGTTTAAGATCTGATAATTTAATATCTTACGATTAGAAATTGAACAAAATAATTAAGAAATTTTGAAAACAATAAAAAGAAATAGAAAATTTTAACAAAATGGCATGTAATTTAAATAATTCTGGAAATGAAAATGAACATCATCAGAGACCTTTAAGAGATTATGCTAATCCTACAGTAGATAAAATTCATTTCAGTATACAAAACCCTGTTGTAGCAACCAATTCATTTGAACTTAAACCTGTTATTATCAAATGGTATAATATAATCAGTTTGGGGGAACACCATCTGAATATCCTAACTTACACCTTGCTTGTTTTCTAAAATTGTGCTACATTTAAATATGATGGAGTATCTAATGATGCCATCCAACGTAAATTTTTGTTCTTTTTTCATTAAAGGATAAAGCTAAGATTTGCTTAAACTCGTTAGCACCTGGATCTATCAGAACTTGGGGAGACTTATCACAAAAAATTTTATCTAAATATTTCCCACCATAAAAAACTGCTAAACTTAGAAATGATATTACATATTTTTCTCAGTTTGAAGGGCAATGAATTT
This sequence comes from Phalaenopsis hybrid cultivar, assembly GCA_002079205.1. Classification (NCBI taxonomy): domain Eukaryota; kingdom Viridiplantae; phylum Streptophyta; class Magnoliopsida; order Asparagales; family Orchidaceae; genus Phalaenopsis; species Phalaenopsis hybrid cultivar. The sequence goes on along the minus strand of JXCR01062448.1, from coordinate 7,863 downwards.
ATGAAGCTTGAGAAAGATTTAAATATCTCCTTAGAAAGTGTCCACACCATGCATTGCTAAATTGTTTAATAATTCAAACTTTTTTATAATGGATTTGTTGGATCTCTTAGATAGATAAATGATATTGTTGTTGGTGGATCATTAATGTCAAAACCATTCGATGAAGTGTATTCGTTAATTGAAGAGATGGCTACTAATATTTTTTAATGGCCCTCTGNGAGCTCAGTTTGGACCCTATATGAAGTGAATAACCAAACCAAATGCTTGGAATAAGCTCATAGCTTTCCTGCGAAGAGTATCAATCAAACTCGACCTCAATCATTAGAGATACTATAGTCAGACGAAGTACACCAACCATGTGGTTTTCAGCCCCGAGGCCATTGCACTCATTCAAGGTGAGTGGAATTATCATAATTGACACATTCATCCACAACAAATGGGATGTGCTCAATTTAGACCCTACATGAAGCGGGTAACCAAACTAAATTCTAGAAATAGGTGTGTAGCTTTCCTGCATGAAAGATATCGATTGAGCTTGATCTCAGTCAATCAAGATACCTAAGCAAGGTTGGTTGAAACAAAGTGCATGAACCATATGATGTTTAGCCCTAAGGCCAAACGCAAACATGTCCCTCAGGGAACATACCACACTCATCTATGGTAAGTGGGATGTGCGTAAACTTAATATTCATCTAATACGGTTGAGATGTGCCAATTCAGACCCTATATGAAGCAAGTAATCCGAACAAAATGCTAGGAATAAGCACATAACTTTCCTGCATATAAAGATATCAATCTACTTTGACTGCCATCAATCAAAATACCATAAGAAAGGTTGGTTAAAATGAAGTGTACCAACCACGTGGTGTTTAGCCCTGAGGCAAAACTCAAACATAACCCTCAAGTGGAGTCATATTATGTGCTCAATTCAGACCATAAATGAGGCAGGTTACCAAAGAGCATGCTAGGAAGTGCATGAATTTCTTGCATATGACAACTATCAATCAAAATTGACTCATTTAAATCAAGATATTGCAAAGGCTAGCTAGGCAATATGCGCTAACCAAGGAATTCTTAACAATAAAGCTTAGTTAAAATCCTCTAAAAACAGGGTATCTTCCACTCTCATTTATTATGAGAGTGAAAAATGTTTCTACCACACTTATTTATAATGGGTGGGATACACTCATGCAGTCCTTCTTAAAGCGTAGAACCAAAGAGAAAGATTAACAAAGTTCATGGCTTCTCTTATATCAATTACTGGTTAAGTCAGGTATATGCCTCTTATAGGACTTCCACCATGCCTGTATGGCAATCCAACAATCAATTTTAAGAAATGTGCAAGAGCTCTCTTACATGTAAATTTTTTATCCTAAATTATGTGATATGTTCCTTCAATCAACATAAGGAAACCATTACAAATAGCTCAAATAAATGCAACATCAAAAGATGTATGCTTTATTGTTCAATAATTGAATTACAAAGTACATAAAGCTTTGAATAATCAATCTCTGAAGCAAAGTACATCATATATATAAAAAAGAAGAATAAGCCTAAGAATAATATATCTTTAAAAATTGCCCATTTATAGGGGACATAGGGTGATATTTGTCAGCCTCAATAAGCATGTAGGCTCCTCCCTTGTAGACCTTCTAAATCACGAGCGGTTCTTCCCGTGTAGGTTCAAACTTTTTGTTCCTTCGACAGTTAGATATGATTGGGTGGTTGACCCGACTCGCAATTACACAGTTATTTAAGTTCAGAAATATCGCTCAAATCTTGACCCAATTTATATTTAGCGGCTAGTGTGCAAAATTAATTAGTACATAAAGATAATAAAAATGGTTTACACACTAGTGGTACTACACAAGTATACTTATAGCTTCAAGTAATATAGGATTTTTTTTAAAAAACCCCAGTATTGATTCCACAAAGATAGCCAAAACTCTTACAAAATTGACTTTAATAAAACCTACTTTTAAATTGTAGAGAACTCATATAGTAATTGATCACAAGTTCTTATGTAATATTTAATCCTATAGAATTAAAGGAATGCTAAGTATGCTAAGAAAATACAAGATGTAAATGCAGGACAATCTAAAAAGGTTTTAAAATGTAAATTTACCACTACTTTAAACTAATACTGTATGAAGAGTTCAAATTTGTATAAAACATCCTTTTCCTTGCAATGAGTTTATAATTAGTGAAGGAAAATAATTTTACATATAACTAAGGTATTTTGCCAAATATGAGCAATTCTATTATTTACCCTCTATTAAGTGTATAAAGAATATTTGCTAATCCAGAGTTTCGTCCTCAAAATTGNATACAAGATGTAAATGCAGGACAATCTAAAAAGGTTTTAAAATGTAAATTTACCACTACTTTAAACTAATACCGTATGAAGAGTTCAAATTTGTATAAAACATCCTTTCCCTTGCAATGAGTTTATAATTAGTGTAGGAAAATAATTTTACATATAACTAACGTATTTTGCCAAATAGGAGCAATTCTATTCTTTACTCTCTGTTAAGTGTATAAAGAATATTTGCTAATCCAGAGTTTCGTCCTCAAAACTATGGTTAGGCTGGAAAGATACTAGCTTACACTCTAAAGTTCCCACTTCCCCTCCTTTGAGGGCTAACATCATGCTTTAGTTTCCAAACATCTGGACCAAATTGGGGATTTTAGTCTATCACCCTAAAATCTCTAATTCTACGCCCATCAAAAATTATTTCCCTATTTATTTGCACTTCACCTCATGGACTACATTCTCATCCATGAGACTAAATGTGATTCTTGCTATGTTGAAACATATCCCATTTTGGGTCACTACATTTTACAATATATTTTAACAAATCAATTTGCCATATTGCAAGTAAATTAAGCATAAAGTTTAAATCATCATAATTTATGGAATTCTAAGAGCTCTTCTACTAAACTATATTCATACAAATAATTAATCCTCATTGCAGGGAGAAAGATAAATGAAATTACTTAGATATGATGGGGAAGAAACAACAAAACATGGATTTATAGATCAATAAAAGTTTACAAGGCAAGATAAAGTAAAATGAACAAAGTACACAACTTATCTTAAACTCCTTCCCAAGCAATCCTTCTAGTTAGTTTGAATCACTCACTCTCCTTACAATTTCACTCCAAACTTACTCAAAATATGTAGTAAAGAAGATATCTCTCACTTCTCCTCTTCTCCTCCAAATCTAAGTAACTATCCAAGACTTTCTCCTCTCTAAGAATAACCCACTTCTCTACAAAAGACTCCTTTTTTTCCTCAAAAAAGTCTCTCATTTGAATCTTCAGAAGTCCCTTTAAATAGAGCTCTCAAAATCCCTAAGAGTTTCTTTAAGAACCTCTTCAAAATTCGTTCAACTTCAATGGATCTTCTAAATAATCGCATTTGGCACCTAGGTGTCAGGATCCTAGCGCCTAGGTGTCAGGTTCTCTATTGTCTGGCGCCATGATACGCCAAAATAATGTGCAATTTTATGTATTCATTTTATGCTTAAGTTTGGTGATATTGCACTTTAAAGAAGTGTATTTTCATGGTTTGTTGTATACATATTGATTTTAGGCATTTGGAGCAAAAAGTAGCCAAAAGATGGAAATTCGGAGCCAAAATGGAGCTTTCCAGCATCCTGGCGCCAGATGTGCCATTATACAGAGAACTGGCGCTAGAAGAACCATTTTATAGAGAAGTGGCACCAAAAGCGCAAGAATTGGCGCTAGAGGTGCTAAAATCCAAACAACAGCGGTGAACTTCAATACACTAGTGTCAGAGGTGCCAGAACTAGCGTCAGAAGCTCCAAAGATGAATTAAGACGGAGTAAGTCAGTTAGTGACTATTTTTTAGAGGTTCTCAAAGGCTCCAATCAATTCAAATACCCCATGGAGTGATTCAATGCATCTAGACACTTTGGAAAGGCTCTTTAATGAAGAGATATGTCTATTAGATGAAGGGAATTGTCTCTTGGTGTGAAGTGGTGTGCTTTTTGGGAAAAAAAGGGAGAGAATTTTGAATTCTTTTTGAAATGAAGACTGATCCTGATTAAGAAGGACATGAGTCAAAAGAAGAAGAGGGGGGCGTGTGTGAGGTTTGAGAGCGAGAAGTCTTGGAGGAAGAGAGGATTTTTTTCTAGAGTTGTAAGAGGAGAGGCAAGGTGAGAGATTTCTTCTTCATTACATTTCTAAGAAAGAATTTAGTGTCATTGTAAAGAGAGAAAGTGCTTAAAGAAAACTTTAAGAGATTTTATTAAGAAGAAGTGTGAGATAAGTTGTTATCTTTTATTTGTTTATTTTATAAACATAATTATATATATATAATCTATATTTTGTCGTATCCTTCTTATGCATTCTGAGTAGTCTTCTTTATCCTTATTTTTACAATGAGATATAGTTTTGTGAAGAATTGATTTTATTATATAAGGTTTTAAATTTCAATAAATTGTGATGATTCGAACTCTGATCTTCATTTATTTTTTGATCTGACCAATTGAAATGTTAGAATTTATTGAGAAACATAAGATCTGAAAGGGCTATGCTTTCTACAACAAAATAAGAGTCACATTCAATTTCATGGGTGCAAATGTAGTCAATGGAATTGAGTGCAAATAAATAGGTAAATATACTTTGATGGGTGTAGAATTAGAGATTTTAAGGTGACAAATTAAAATCCCCAATATGATTGAGTTGTTTGGAAACTAAAGCAAGATTGTTAGCCCTCAGAGGAGGGAGAAGTGAGAGCTTTGAAGTGGCAGCCAGCATTCTCGCAACCTAACCACCAATTTAGGGACCAAACTCTAGATTAGTTAATGCTCTTTATGCAGTATCAGAGGGTAAAGAATCAGCTTGCTGCTATTTTGTACAATACAATTTTATATTTATTTTTATGATTTTAATTATTTCACAATCCATAAACTAATTGTAAAAGGGAAGGATCCTTTCTTAATTTTGAACTCTTCGTTACAAAACTTTGTTTAGTCTTAATAAGTTTATTTTTGAAGTTTAGCAAATAGCTTAGTTAACCTAGTTCTTTTAACTGCATTTCATTTAACATACAGTAAATTTACTTTAGAATTGTTTTGCTCACTTAAGTTATGTGGTTTGAATATTGTGTTTTACATTATAACCATAAGAATTTCCAACTCCTTGTGGGATCAATACTTAGGACTCCACTAGAGCTCTTTATTACTTGGGCGATACATATACTTGCATTATTATTATGGCTTGCAGCTTAAAGATTTTAAGAGATAAAACTATTTATTCTGAATTTATTTTTATTGTGATTGAACTGCATATTTACAATTCATGTTGTCGTGTGTGTATTGTAATATTGAAAGATATTACAACACACCACAAAAACCGCTCATCAATTTTTTGGCACCGTTGCCGAGGAGTAACTGTAAATTAATTTATAATTTAGAATATTTTATTTGAACTAAAAAAATATTTATAGTTTAATTAAATATTTTTATATTTTATTGTGTTTGCTTATTTCAATTGCTTATTTTGTTTGTGTATGCGTAGTTTAAGATCGATAGGTTTAGTACCTTACGATTCAAAGTTAGAAAGAACTATTAGAAAATTTTGAAACAACAAAAAGAGATAGATAATTTGAACAAAATGGCTACAAGCTTAAATAATCCTGTAATCAAAAATGAACATCATCAGAGACCTTTAAGAGGTTATGTTAATCCTACAGAAGATAAAATTCATTTGAGTATATAAAACCTTGTTGTAGTCATCAATTCACTTGAACTTAAACCCTCTATTATCCAACTAATATAAAATAATCCGTTTTGGAGAACACTGATTGAAGATCCTAACTTACACCTTGCTAGTTTTCTAGAATTGTGTACTACTTTTATATATGATGGAGTGTCGAATGATGCCGTTAGACTTAGATTTTTTTCTTTTTCACTAAGGGACAAAGCGAAAATATGGTTAAACTTGTTAACACTTGGATCTATTAGAACTTGGGGAGATTTATTACAAAAGTTTTTATCTAAATATTTCCCACCATAAAAAAACTACTAAGCTTAAAAATAACATTAAATATTTTTGTCAGTTTGAAGGAGAATCTATTTATAAAGATTGAGAAAAATTTTAAAATCTCATTAGGAAGTGTCTACACCATGTGTTACCAAAGGTTAATAATTCAAAATTTTTATAAAGGATTGGTTGGATCTCTTAGATATAAAATTCACGCTGCTCCTGGTGGAATAAATTATTCTCAGACAACTCCTGTACTTGAGGAAAATTCATTGGGACAAATGACAGATTCTCAGACTTTGTATGAGATTTTAAATGAAATAAACAACCAATATAATAATCCTTATTCCAATTATTATAATCTTGGTTGGAAAAATCACCCAATTTTCTGTTGGAAACAATAACTCTAATGCTGTAAATTCACAATGGGAAAACAATGTTGCAAACCCATTGAGAAACTCCAACAATCAGGGAAATTCTAACTATAAACAGTATTACCCTCCAAGTTTCAATAGCAATTCATAGAGTAAGGAGAATAAATTATCAATGGAAGAATTAATATTACAAATGGGAGCACAATTACAAAGTTAAGGAGAACAATTACAAAGTCAAGGAGTTGCAACTAGAAACATGGAAAATCAGTTGGGATATATTGGTACTGCACTTAGCAATAAACCTCAAAGAACTTTGCCTAGTAATATTGAAGTTAATCCTAGATTAGAACAAAGAGAAAATTAAGGTTATTCAACTAAGAAGTGGAAAAGTATTAAAAACAAAAGTTCAAAAAGAAATTAAAGTTGAAGTCGAGAAAGAAGGGGTGGAAAATGAAAAGTCTAGTGAAGATTTTCATTTTGAGCCAGAATATCCTATCAAACCAATGAAAATTACTGTAGAAAGCCACCAGCTCTATTTCCTCAAAGATTAAAGTAGTATCAATTTACAAATTTTTTGGAAATATTGAGGAAATTGACAATAAACATTCCATTTGTTGAAGCCCTAAAACAAATGCCAAGCTATGTAAAGTTTATGAAGAATATACTTAAAAAAAAGGAAGTTTACAGATAATGAAACTGTTGCACTTAGAGTGTAGCACTATAATTTAGAAAAATATTTCTAAGAAACTTAAAGATCCTGGTAGTTTTACTATTCCTTGTGCTATTAGCGAAAGATTTTTTTGGAGAAGCTTCATGTGATGTGGGAGTCAATATTAATCTTATGCCTCTATCGATTTTCAGAAGTGTGGGTTTAGGAGAAATTTCACCTACTATTGTAACTCTTCAGTTAGTTGATTGTTGGATTACTTATCCTAAAAGAGTTATAGAAGATGCTTTGGTAAAGGTTGATAAATTTATCTTTTCTGTGGACTTTAATATGTTAGATATGGAGGAAGATAAAGAAATTCCTATCATTTTAGGAAGATCATTTCTTATCATTGGAAGAACTTTGATAGATGTGCAGAAATGAGAATTACTAATGAGAGTTAGCGATCAAGAAGTTACATTTAATATTGCAAAGTCAATGAGATACCCAGAAAAAGGAAGAGATAATGAATGCTTCAGGATGTATAGTAATGATTATTTAAGCAATGAATATTTCATGAATACATTTTAAAAGAAAATTGCAGAAGATTATTTGGAGTATGAGGATGAGGATATAATTCATGATAAATCTATGGAAGTGAGTAATGAAGAATTGGATTATGTTCAAGAATAATTTAAATTATTAGATCCTACAAATAAAAATAAAAAATTGATTTCTTTGATTAAAAGACCTCCTGAACTAGAAATGAAAGCACTTCCTACACATTTAAAACATGCCTTTTTAGAAGATTTATCCACATTACCTTCCATT
>JXCR01062442.1:24309-39811 GCA_002079205.1 Phalaenopsis hybrid cultivar | reverse complement strand
AACCTTAAATAGTTGATTTCCAGTGTGAGCATCAACTGCACTGAAAGGATCATCAAGAAGGTATATGTCAGCATCCTGGTAAACTGCTCTAGCAATTTGAATTCGCTGCTTCTGTCCGCCGCTCATATTGATTCCTCTTTCTCCAATCTCTGTTAGATCTCCACTGGCGAAGAGCTCAAAATCCTTTGTTAAAGCACACGCTTTGATAGTTGTTTCATACTTATTATGGTCATATGGATTTCCAAAGAGAATATTTTCCCGTATGTTGCCAGTTAATATCCAAGGGGACTGAGGTACATATGCTTTGCTGCCACTTATTTTTACTGTCCCTCCCAATTTTGGTATTTCTCCAAGAATCGCTGATATTAGACTAGACTTCCCTGAACCAACTGACCCACATATAGCTACTTTCATCCCTCTTCTTACTCTCAACTGTATATTATGAAGTGTTGGGGATTCAGATTCCAATTTCCAGCTGAATATCCCTTCTTCTATTTCAACTTCAAGCTCTGCTTCATTTCTTGGAATGACTTCTACTGCATCAGATTTTATTTCTTCTTCTTTTAGGTAGGAGGCTATCCTGTCAGAAGAAACTTTTGCCTGGGCTAATGCTGAAAGCACATCAGGCAGGTTGAAAATAGGATCTTGTAGCATTCGAAATGTCGCCAATGCAGACAAAACTCTCCCCGCTGTTAGGGGGATTCCCATCAGTATGCATGCCCCGAAAGTGATTCCCGAGATAAAAGTTGGTGCACCCCAAAAGATAAAAGCTGAAATCGCTTGTAGTTTTAGAGATTTCCACAGCCAGTCACATTCAATTTTACGCAAGTTTTTTAATTTTAGAAGATACTTCGTGTCCCATGCTTGAAGCTTGAGAATCTTCATGTTCCTGAGAACCTCTGCAGTTGATTTCATTCTATCATCTTTGGCTTCCATGATCTTGGACTGAAAATTTTTTTGTCTTTGTGTAAGCGGAATATTTAATGCCATTATAAGGAATGTAGTTGCTAATCCAGCAAAAGCACCAAGGCCTAGATTTCTATAAAGCACATTAATTGCCAGCAAAATCTGGATTGGAAGCATCCATATAATGTTTGCATACCACATAATATCTGTGATTCTTTGGATGTCAACACTCATATAATTGATAAGCTCCCCACTAGTATGACTTTGTCTTGATTGATTTGATAGATGAATTCCTTTTTGGTAAATGTGAGAAATCAAAGCTGCCCTTAGACGCAGACCAAGCTGTCGAGCTCCAAAAATCCATTGTCTTTGAGCCACAGTCTCCACAAACTTGGAGCTAAGAAATGCCAGCGCTAGGATGTATCCATTCTGAAGTCTGTGATTCCGCTTTCCTCCTAGAAAACTTACAAAATCATTTATCAATGAAGGACCAACATAGGAAACAGCTGCAGTTACTATTGCAAAAGATGCATTGATTACAGCCTTCCTTCGTATAAATAAGAACATCGCCCTGTAAACAGATGAGTTCTTCCATCCATACTTTTCCTTCACTCTTTCAAGGCACTCATCAAAAGATTGTGATAGGAACTCCGCAGAATCTTTTACATCAATATCAGGCACTTCATGTTGTTCCAGTGGTTTCTTGATTCCAATGGAAAATAATGGGTTGAGCCAGGAGAAAGTAACGAGTTCAGAAAGACTTGCTCTCCCATACGGGCATTCTCTTTTAGTTTCTGTTTGTTTCTCCGCAGAACCATTCAGCAGCGGTTCATTTACACTGCTTGAGGTGACGCTGATCCCTGTTTGTCCCCTGACTGACATTGCTGTCAGGCACATGCAGGAAAAGAGAGCAATCATATTTAAAAGTTCTCTTGCTCCCATCTTCAACTTGTCTGAAAGGATGAACTGCAGTTTAAAAAATAAGCTGGTTGCAAGCTCGAGGAAGATACTCAGGCATAATAATCTAATTGTCCAGGGGATTATGATGGTGGCTTTTCTCCTGAAAGTGAAAATGCCTACCAGCATAATAATGCATGATAGCGCCTTCATTATTTCAGAAAAAATTTTGACTGAGAGTTCACATTGACCGTCATATTTATTTGATGGGAATAATAGGAGCTCCAGAATTTGGCAGACCAGAATCGCTGAGCAACACCATTTGCAGACTTGGTATGAATTTCCAACTCTTATGCTTACAGGAATAGCTTTTTCTACTAAACATTTTTGTTCTTCCTCATTGTACTTTGTTTTTCGTGCATTACGGTCAAGAATTATTTTAAAGATGAACTGAACTGAAAATAAAACCAGGAAAAAGAGATTAAGGAATATGAAAATGTTCTTCCAAAAGCATGGGGAACTCGTCTGCAACCATTCTTTCCAATAAGAATTCAGCCGGAATCCTGCAGAGCACGAAGAAACCCTTTTTACATAATCTGAGAAATCAAAACGACATTGAGAGGTTAGAGTTAGCAAAAAAACTGTCACATCATTGTTTTTTCCCTATAGTTTGGACATTTCTGATTGATGGTGGGAAATAAAGATGTCCAAAATCATTTTACGTCATTGATTTATTTATAACACATAACATGATAACATTATTTGTACCCAAACTACATTGCCAAAAGTGCATCTTAGTAGTTGAAATTAACATTGAATTATTGAAAGCTCACAGCAATCAGGAAATAAACATTATATAATTCTTTTCTTCAGAATTTATGTATGGAGGTAATATTCTTTTGTTTTGTTTCCTCTTCGGCCATTATGCCCATGCTCAATGCAAATCAAACATGTTTTCATTCGCTTATAAGGCCCTGCAGCAAATTTTTATGGATAGAAGGTCTAGATAATGAGTTTTTAGGTTGCAATGAAGTTAAACACCTGTCTCTTGTCAAACTTAACCTTTTTCAAGTTATGGAAGAAGCCTACTCGTTAAATGCCTTACAGGAGTTTCCTAAATGCATTGAATTCAAACAATACTTGCATGCTGATATAATAAACATGTTTGATTGTATTGAGTATAGCTTTGAGTGTCATACAGCACATTATTTCTAGCTATGTGTAGGTTATCACTAATCTGTTATACAGGATTGAATTTGTAGAAGGTTCATTTTTAGATGAAATGTTGCCTAGCTCATACAGTCTTTATCTTTTCTTGTTGAGAATGAATTTTTATCCACCAACTCAGGTAATTACACACACTGGCTATAGAATTCAGATCAGGTTCATTTGATTCAAACCCATTTTGTTATGGCGGAATCTATCTTTAGGATATTCCAAGTACAAGGTAAGTAGATTTCCACCTTTGACCAATGACACCTTGACCAATATCTCTTGAAGAGGTTTAAATCACTCCAATAAACAGATTGGTCTGTAGTATATCATGGCTTATTAATTGAAGTTTGCACCTCTATATGCTCGCCTTTCTGCACAACTACTCGTTTTCTGGCACTCTTTTATCTCCACAGAGCCCAGTTTCCTCTTCTTTTAGGTATTATTGCTGAGTACTAACAATTCACCTGAGTCTTTATTATATTGCGTCATTAATACAAGAAACAAGTTTTTCACTCTTAACCATATCGATGAATTCTATCGGTGGGTAAGTTTTCTTTAGTATTTTGTCTTTATGCCAGTCTATCATGCAAGTTGTGTGTGCAAGCTAAATTTTCTTATAATTTTTGTATCTATTATAGTTTTTGCAGCTATCTTGTTTATCTTTTAATTTTTAAAGGTCCATTGAATCAGTGTAAAATTGGCAGCCATGACTAGCAACATAAAAGTAAAAACATTACTGGCTACTTTTACCAAATTCTTTTTCTATTTATAGGTTCTGAAGAAAATTGAGCCAGATTGGCCGGTGACTCTTTATATACTTTTGGCATTTGGATATAGTAGTGCATTATTAATCTGTTTAGGTATCCATTGCTCAGTAAAATCAATATAGGATAAATATTTATCTATAACTGTNGCATGCGGCATCATCATCTTTTGGGATATGTTTGCAACTTAAGAGGTTGTGGAGATATGAGGAAGAGAATAACATGATAATTGAAAGTTTCTTAAATTGAGTAATAGTTATTTTGAATATATTTAATTCGCTTATGAATTAAGATTAACTGAATCAGCAATAATTTGGATGGCATTGGCATCATTTGCGTANGCATGCGGCATCATCATCTTTTGGGATATGTTTGCAACTTAAGAGGTTGTGGAGATATGAGGAAGAGAATAATATGATAATTGAAAGTTTCTTAAATTGAGTAAGAGTTATTTTGAATATATTTAATTCGCTTATGAATTAAGATTAACTGAATCAGCAATAATTTGGATGGCATTGGCATCATTTGCGTGTAGAAGAGTGGGATTATTTCAAGGTATGTCATGCTTACTCCTTAGATAGAAATTCATGAAGTTAGATTATCTTGTAACGTGTTCCGTGACCTGTTGGCAGCGCAGTCTATCTGAAGGTCGTAAGTCTCCTCAGGTTATGAGTTCGAATATCTTGGTGGCGCAGTGTCGCCTCAAGCTAGATGTTACTCGGGGGCTGAGCCCATAGGATGGGTTGGAATGATTATAAAATAATTTATTTAATGTCCAAAATAATTTCGACCTCATGCTAAAATAGCATCCATGGCGAAATATTCTCAATGTGAATGAATAGTTCTCTGGAAAAATATACATTATTTCCATAGTTTGGTGGAAGGACAGAGTGACTTGTCTGAAGTATTCGTCCTGGAATATATTCCATGTTCTGCAGTATGGTCCATCGTTGGCCAAGACTAATTTAGATCNGGACAGAGTGACTTGTCTGAAGTATTCGTCCTGGAATATATTCCATGTTCTGCAGTATGGTCCATCGTTGGCTAAGACTAATTTAGATCGGCTGCTGCAGCGAAAGCATGGAATAATAAAACGTGGAAATCAAGCCTACTAAACTCCTACTCTTTTGAGCTTGCTCCATATATTGTTTCCAAAAATTCGGAATAATTGCAAGATGGTGACTTTTCAAGAGCCTAAGCTGACCCCATGATACAGATTTGTAACAACTAAATTAATTGATAATCACTGTGGCCCACGGTGTTTTTGTGGAGCTCAGTTGGTGCTCGGTGGACAGAGCAGAAGGTGTTCGATGAAATGCTCAGCTGACGTGGAAAATAGGCAATTGAAAGCAACCTTAACACGATTTAGGAAACAGAATATGTCCGTAGTTTGATCGCAGAATATCATGTATTGATTAAGAGGTTTTTTTTTTATTTATTTTATTTTTTTAAACGGCGTTAAAGAGCAATTATTTTGTGGTGGGTTCTCTTTCGGATGATCTCAGTATATGCCTGATAGTACTCNCACGATTTAGGAAACAGAATATGTCCGTAGTTTGATCGCAGAATATCATGTATTGATTAAGAGGTTTTTTTTATTTATTTTATTTTTTTAAAGGGCGTTAAAGAGCAATTATTTTGTGGTGGGTTCCCTTTCGGATGATCTCAGTATATGCCTGATAGTACTTTATTCTTTTTTAAATCAAATGTTATATGTGCAAACTGATTAGTTGTGGCTCCTGGTAACACTTGCTGCACAGTAAAAGCGAGTTTGGTAGACTTTGCTCTTGCTACCAGAACATAGATTGGTTGCCACNATATGTGCAAACTGATTAGTTGTGGCTCCTGGTAACACTTGCTGCACAGTAAAAGCGAGTTTGGTAGACTTTCCAGAACATAGATTGGTTGCCATTAAAGCCAATTTATCCAGGGCTTTCGTTCATAATTTTTAAATAATAACAGTAAAAAAAGGGGGTATTTACATACATTTCTAACAATTCCTATGTATTTATATAGCTAACATGAAAATTTTAATTTCTATATTTGTATCACTCAAATTTGTCATGTCACATAAAAAATTATCACTATTTTAACCTTTAGAAATAGTGATAATTTAAAAATTATCACTATATTCACTATGTCAAACTTGTCNAAAAAGGGGGTATTTACATACATTTCTAACAATTCCTATGTATTTATATAGCTAACATGAAAATTTTAATTTTTATATTTGTATCACTCAAATTTGTCATGTCACATAAAAAAAATATCACTATTTTAACCTTTAGAAATTGTGATAATTTAAAAATTATCACAATATTCACTATGTCAAATTTGTTGTGATAATTTTAATTTCTATATTTGTATCACTCAAATAGAGAAGCATAATAATAAGTTAAGTGTTGTCGAGATGAGAATGATTAGGTGGATGAGTGGCTTTACACTTAGAGACAAAATGCGGAATGAATATATTCGTGATAGGGTTGGTGTAGCTCATGTGACAGACGAAATTAGAGAAAGTCATCTTAGATGGTTTGGTCACGTTAAACGTCGATCATCTGATGATCTGATTAGGAGAGTAGATGTTTTAGATTCGACTTGTGTTAAGAAAGGCAGAGGTGGACCTAGGAAGACTTGGGCTTATTGTATTAAAAATGATATTAATTCATTAGACTAAATGAAAATATGACACTAAATAGGACGCAATGGAGAAAAAGGATTCATGTAGCCGACCCACGTAGTGGGATTAAGGCTTTGTTGTTGTTGTTGTTGTTGTTATTGTATTTTAACCTTTAGAAAATAAAATATACATTTTCATGCACAAATATGGTGCAAGACGACCTGTATGTAAAAAATGAAGTGTTTGTCTTAGACATGTAAATACATAGGAATTGACGGGTATGCATGTAAATTNGTTTTAGATTCGACTTGTGTTAAGAAAGGCAGAGGTGGACCTAGGAAGACTTGGGCTTATTGTATTAAAAATTATATTAATTTACTAGAACTAAATGAAAATATGTCACTAAATAGGACGCAATGGAGAAAAAGGATTCATGTAGCCGACCCACGTAGTGGGATTAAGGCTTTGTTGTTGTTGTTGTTATTGTTGTATTTTAACCTTTAGAAAATAAAATATACATTTTCATGCACAAGTATGGTGCAAGAAGGCCTGTATGTAAAAACTGAAGTGTTTGTCTTAGACATGTAAAGACATAGGAATTGACGGGTATGCATGTAAATCTTCCAAGAAAAAGTTGGGTCAAAAGGTTTGATCAAAACTTTATAGCTAAAAAGAGTATCAAAATTTTTAAATTTATTTTGAAATAAATATGGTATTAAGTAATTGATGTGTAAGTGATTTTAAAGTAGATTTAGATGTTTTAAGACTCATCAAGAGTTTTTTTTTTTAAGAAGACAANAATTTATTTTGAAATAAATATGGTATTAAGTAATTGATGTGTAAGTGATTTTAAAGTAGATTTAGATGTTTTGAGACTCATCAAGAGTAATTTTTTTTAAGAAGACAACTTCATGCAAAATTTTATTCATAGTTTTGCATATTAAACATTGTTTATTTAATATTTTTTGTCTTAGTTAAGAGAATAAGATTATTTAAAATAATAATTATGATATTTTGCTCTTTCTATTGGGCCAATAGATAAATTAATATGTAGATATGTTGCCAATTACATAAGATATAGATATAATTATATAGGACTCGAACATCATTTACATGNTAGTTTTGCATATTAAACATTGTTTATTTAATATTTTTTGTCTTAGTTAAGAGAATAAGATTATTTAAAATATTAATTATGATATTTTGCTCTTTCTTTTGGGCCAATAGATAAATTAATATGTAGATATGCTGCCAATTACATAAGATATAGATATAATTAAATAGGACTCGAACATCATTTACATGTTGTTTTTAAATAGACTACATGAAAACAACCAACTTCAGCTTTAAAAAAAAAAGGAACAATAATTGTTGATGAACCATTGACTTATGGATAGAAAAAAAAAACTCTTTACCTTTATACCTAGTGAAAAGCGGCAGTTGTCCTCGGTATCAATTTTAACG
Organism: Phalaenopsis hybrid cultivar; assembly: GCA_002079205.1. Taxonomy (NCBI): domain Eukaryota; kingdom Viridiplantae; phylum Streptophyta; class Magnoliopsida; order Asparagales; family Orchidaceae; genus Phalaenopsis; species Phalaenopsis hybrid cultivar. The sequence continues at coordinate 31,945 of JXCR01062442.1, read as the reverse complement.
AAAAAAATCATTTAAAATTCACCTAAAATTTACCCGGCATGAACAGTAGNTTACATGTTCTTTTTAAATAGACTACATGGTAACAACCAACTTCAGCTTAAAAAAAAAAAGGAACAATAATTGTTGATGAACCATTGACTTATGGATAGGAAAAAAAAACTCTTACCTTTATACCTAGTGAAAAGAGGCAGTTGTCCTCGGTATCAATTTTAAAGAAAAAAATCATTTAAAATTCACCTAAATTTACCCGGCATGAACAATAATTTTGTGTTATTTGCAATGAAATTGATATTCCTAAATTGTACGCTAATTAACTGGGTGATGGTTAAGAACTAATTTCAGCATGATGGTTACAATTTTGTATATTTTTTTTGATAAATTTATTGGGGGTGCTAGGGTTTTCTTCTGACGCTCTCTGGTAATTCTTCGGTGCCACTAGTATTTTTGAGTTTCTTCCTCTCGTTTCCTCTTCTTGAGGAATATCTCTGAGATTTTTCTTTGTTTTCTCTTTTATTTTAGTGTTCTTTTCATTTTAGTGGTTTTGCCACTTCTTCGATATATAAATTTCATCTTTTCTTTTTCTTCTTTCTTCCTCTCAATCTCTTCTTGGACTTTCTCCTGTTCTTAACTAGAAAGGTTTGGTATCATCTCACTTTACAAGTTCTTCTTTTAATTTTTCTTATGTGTTTAATGCAGAGGATAAATTTTTTTTCTCTGAGAAAGAAATTGATGAAGGCGCGAAGCAATGGAGTATGGCTCTTGTTTGATATGGGTTGGGTAAAAATGGTAATCTTTTGCAAATCATTGGTAAGATTTAGAAATTAAAAGGCTCTGTAGATATTTTTTCTCTAACAGAAGTTTTTTTTTCTTAATTTTAATTGCATTGAAGATATGGTTATGGTTTTATCTGATACTCTTTGGTTTGTTTTTGGTAACAATTTTATCTTTAAATGTTGAGCAATTGATTTCAGACCCATGAAAGAGGATTTTAAAGATGTGGTAAGATGGGTTAAACTCCCTAATCTTCCATTGTATTGTTGGAATGAGAGAGGTATTTCAAGATTTTGAGTAAACTTATGTTTCTCTTGTTGTGGATTTGTTAACTATGAAAGGTTTTAGATTAACTTTTGTGAAAATTAGTATTTTTATTAATAATGGTTCCTCTCTTCCTAATAGTGTTATTCTTGATGTGAAGGGTAATGATATTATCTAACATGTTGTTTGTGAATGGAAACCTGATCCTTTTAAAATGTAGTCTACATTTCCTTGTGATTCACTAAATTCCCTTAAGTTGCCTTCATATAAACCTGTGTATGTTGTTTGTGAATGGAAACCTGATCCTTTTAAACCGTCGTCGACCACGTCAATCGCCTTCGACCGAGCCAACAATCGTCGTTCAACGTCTACCGTCGTCGACCACCGCCAACATTTATCAACCACCGCCAATTGCCGACAGCCACCTCCAACAATCATCGATGACCATTAACCAGACGTCGTCAATCGACATTGTAATATGAAAGATATTGTTACCATTTCTCGTCTGTGGGACATGAGATTTCTGTAATTATCAATCAATAATGGATTTTCGTAACTCGCTCAGGCCCCGTGGTTTTCCCTTTATAGGTTTTCCACATAAAAATTTATGGAGTCATCACCGTTTTTTTTTTCTCTTTTATATGTGTGTGTATTAAATTTTCGTACAACGCTAAGACGATAATCTGTTACTCTACCGCCGTGAATTTTCTAATATATGACAAACTCAAACTATTTTTTCAAGCGAATTTAATCTCTCAATCTTAATACTATTTGATTTCTTAATTGATTTAATGAAAAACAAAATGGATATAAAAATTAAAAAAAAAAACAAAACAAAATATTAACATTTTTGTTCTTGAAAATTAAATTATTATTTTAAAATTGAACCGAATTGATTTCAATTGATTATTTTGATTGCAAGTAAATAAAGCACTGCCTGGTTGAAACAAGAAAGGATTTGAAATCAAAACGGTGGAGGCGACGGCAAGAGGTTGCTCGCTTATTAAATATTATATTATTCATTGTCCGGATCTATATATTAATTATTAATATTAAAGAGCTCGGTTCGTCATGGCTGACGTTGAATTCCCAAATAAATAATAGTAAATAAGAATAATAATAATAATAAATATTAGTGGTCCTAATAATCTGAAGTGCTTTAACTGCAATTAACGGAATAATCACTTAATTTTTTTATTGCAATTAGGGGTGTAAGGGAACCGAATACGAACGAACATAGTTTGTGTTCGTGTTCTGTTGGTTTGAAATTTACTTTGTTTGAAATAAGCTTGTGTTCGAAATTATTTGTGAAGTCACTGTTCGTGTTTGTTTCTTAACGAACGGACTGAACATGAGCCGAACACGTGTGTTCGCGNATTGCAAGTAAATAAAGCACTGCCTGGTTGAAACAAGAAAGGATTTGAAATCAAAACGGTGGAGGCGACGGCCAGAAGTTGCTCTGCTTATTAAATATTATATTATTCATTGTCCGGATCTATTTATTAATTATTAATATTAGAGAGCTCGGTTCGTCATTGCTGACGTTGAATTCCCAAATAAGTAATAGTAAATAAGAATAATAATAATAATAAATATTTGTGGTCCTAATAATCTGAAGTGTTTTGACTGCAATTAACGGAATAATCACTTAATTTTTTTTATTGCAATTAGGGGTGTAAACGAACCGAACACGAACAAATATAGTTTGTGTTCGTGTTCTGTTGGTTTGAAATTTACTTTGTTTGAAATAAGCTCGTGTTCGAAATTGTTCGTGAAGTCACTGTTCGTGTTCGTTTCTTAATGAACGAACTGAAAATGAGCCGAACACGAGCTTATCGCGAACAACGAGTCAGTTTGACTTCTCTAATATTAATTTACATAAATAATATATTATAGTAATTGTATAACTTATATTATATAAATATNTTTTTTTTATATAATGATTTTATATTTCGAACAATAACGATTCGAACACGAACGAACGCATCACTGTTCGTGTTTGATTCGTTTAACTATCCGAACGAAAAAAATTTATTTACGTTCGTCTCATTCACTTATCGAACAAATCGAACACGAACTCATTGACGAACCGAACACGAATTGTTCGCGAACAATGAGCTATTTTTACGGCCCTAATTGCAATTTGCATCCATGAAGTATATGCCCTTATGCACTCGGGGTATAAATGTAATTTGGGCAGTACTTGAAGGATAAAATCCCAATTAAAGCTATGACATGCCGGATTTATTAGCAGCAATGAGCATTAGAATGTCAGTTATTGAATTGCATATTTTGTCCGCCTTATTGCGTCATTCCGTTTTTTTTTTTAATTTAATAAGATATATTACGATAAGTTTTATATATTATTATATTTTTATGGCTGAAAATTTGAATATTGCTACCATGATTGCTACATGCAGAGAGGACACAAGGCAAATAGCACATGCTGCAAAGAAATAAAGCTACTGTTTGAGAGTCTAGCTTGCCAACACGTGTTTGTAGATTCGTGTCATACATATTTCTCTTTGGGCTCACTTATTTCTGAAAAAAAATGAGATATGGAGTGCCCCAACATGCAGCGAACATGAGAGTTCAACACGAAGCTCAAATAATAATGTTTTGAAGTATCAAATTCAATACTGATAACTTTTCTTAGGCCTTATTTTTCCCAATATATTAATATTATTTATTTAGTTATTTTTTTATAGCTGGTTATTACTGACGGGGGGAATTAAGCCAAAAAAAGCCAACTCAGTTACAAGTGTTGGTGCCAGTTGCTGACGGGCCCACATTCTATTTCCTTATCACAATCTGAGGTGCTTCAATTATGTCAAGTCGTTGATGCGGTAGTCAAAGTCGTTTAATGACCAGCAAGACTNTATATATATATATATATCTATCTATCGTGTGTCCCTAAGTGATAAGTTGATAGGCAGTTGTGTTGTCAGTCGTAAGATCTCTCTAACCCGAGTTTGATTCCTACGATGACAAATAATACATATAGGAAATGATATTCTGAAATATTATATATACAGTGCATGTGATGAAGAGAATCAAGCATGCATTAAAGGAAGAATCAATGCATGAGTGGGTTTCTCTTTTGGAGAGTTGTGAGTGGTGGACCAAATAAGAAAAGCAAGGAAAGAGACGCACGCGCAGCAAGAACGGTGAACAGCAGGCAGTGGAATGAGTTTTATTTCCTTTTTCTTTTCTTTTTCTTTTCTTTTATAAAACTATCTTTAGTTTTTGCACTTCTATCCCCAAGTTTGTGTCTGCCAAATACTTCTCTTATAAATAATGGACTCACTTTTTAAGTGGAACATAGAGTGGCAGAGAAAGAACTTATAATTCTTTGTTAAAATTAAAGGTGGAAACTGCAGGCTTGGCTTGGCAAAGCAAAGTCTGAGAAGCTTTTAGTAGCTAAGGGTGTAAAAAGTATATATGTTCGAGAAATTTTAAAGAGAGATTTAGTTACTATTGAGAAATTAGGGCGAAGAAAAATAAGAATCCATACAAATCCAGAAGAACACACAAGGATTTAACGAGTTTTAACAAAGATGTTTACGTCCTCTCTGGAGCAAAGCGGCGGTTTTCTTTTAACTCCAAAAAGAGAGTATAGGATACATAATAATACAACATTGAATAGCCTAAGGTTACAAACAGACCTATATATAACCCTAGATAAAACTCTGGTGTACAATATGTAATTCTCAAATTACTCATGCATCGTACCACGAGGCGTTTTTCCTGCACCCCCAACCCACATAACGAAACTCCCCCGATTTGGATAGATTCTTCTGCTACGCTCCGTTTCTTTCCAGCATCTATCCTTTATATGATATATGAGTCATACCTAACACGAACAAACCACATAGTTCATTTATATATTTAAAGGTAAATTATGTGTTTAATTCACTTTTAAGAGATAGTGGGATGGTCCTTTTGAAGTGATTTTAAAAATTTTATTGGCATGCTTATAAATATGAATGTTTAGATGTTAAATACGTAAATATACAATAATTTTGTAGTATATATATAAATGCCTCAATTTTGAAATGTTTTAGCTGTGATCGTGACTTGTTTTATAAATTGAGGATGCNAGAACGGTGAACAGCAGGCAGTGGAATGAGTTTTATTTCCTTTTTCTTTTCTTTTTCTTTTCTTTTATAAAAACTATCTTTAGTTTTTGCACTTCTATCCCCAAGTTTGTGTCTGCCAAATTCTTCTCTTATAAATAATGGACTGCACTTTTTAAGTGGAACATAGAGTGGCAGAGAAAGAACGTATAATTCTTTGTTAAAATTAAAGGTGGAAACTGCAGGCTTGGCTTGGCAAAGCAAAGTCTGAGAAGCTTTTAGCAGCTAAGGGTGTAAAAAGTAGATATGTTCGAGAAATTTTAAAGAGAGATTTACGTACTATTGAGAAATTAGGGCGAAGAAAAATAAGAATCTATACAAATTTAGGAGAACGCACAAAGATTTAACGAGTTTTAACAAAGATGTCTACATCCTCTGGAGCAGAGCGACGGTTTTCTTTTAACTCCAAAAAGAGAGTATAGGATACATAATAATACAACATAGAATAGTCTAAGGTTACAAAACAAACCTATATATAACCCTAGATAAAACTCTGGAGTACAATATGTAATTCTCAAATTATTCATGTACCGTACCACGTGGCGTTTTTCCTGCACCCCCAACCTACATAATGAAACTCCCCCGATTTGGATAGATTCTTCCGCTCCGCTCCGCTTCTTTCCAGCATCTATCCTTTATATGATATATGAGTCATACCTAACACGAACAGACCACATAGTTCATTTATATATTTAAATGTAAATTATGTGTTTAATTCAGTTTTAAAAGATAGTGGTGATACGCCACCAACAAATTTTAATCATCTGGCACGAATCTCAGTGCAAATTTTTGAACAAGAAACATTCAAACTTCGATTACGAGTCATCCGGAACTCCGATTTCAGCAAAATCATAGTCAAACTGATCGGCTCGATGAAACGGACCTAATGATATAAAAGTTAGTCCAATACGAGTCAAATCAGGCTCGGATCAAGTCATTAAACCACTACTACAGGATTTTTGGAGGCATTTGAAAGGTCAAACAGATGTCGAATCTAACGAGTTTATAGTCGAATCGAGCATCTCGAAAAGACGAATCCAACGAGCCCAAGATTGCTCAATTCCGACATCGTTAAGGCACTCAAATGTCCATCAAACGTCATCTGATCAAGGGAAGCTCTCCGGACCGTCCGATCAAAATGGTTCATATTCCTGCATTAATTGCCCTCAAAACACTATAAATAGAGCCTCACCCCTCACACGAAGGGGGAGGAGGCTTAAGAGAGAACTTGAGGATTTGTGAAGGAGCTCAAATCTAATATCATCTTCGCCATCGTCGATCGCCGTCGACCACCACTGACCGTCGACAACGACTGTCGACCACCGCCGACCACCTTTGAACGCCGCCGATCACCGNCCCTTGACGGCTGATTAGCCAATCACGTTCGTAACTATTTTTCTATTGTATGTAATGTTATAGCAGCATATATACTAATTATAAGCTAAGCGCGTACAATAACAGGAAATTATATTTTATGATGTGGGACTTTTTAAACACACTCTTTCTTGGCCCTACAAAATTTGGAAGTGTGGAAATTACAAGTCCTTCATGAAGAAGTCATCTTAGGTTCATTAGAAAGGATAAAGATGTGGAATATGTACATAAATATCACATAATTCCGATGTATTTACATATCTAACACTTAAACTTCAACTTTTATATACAGGTGTCGTACATATGTATGAAAATGTGTAATACACATTTTAGATGTTGAAATACTGGTATTTTTTATGTGATATTGTTATAACTTTATATTAAATCGATGCAAAAAAATAATAAAATAAATAAAGGAAAGAACAGAGTTTTGGAAAACCCAAGATAGGAAATAGCACGCGCAGAGGAGTAGACTTCATTATATCAAATAAGATATTAAAAATGAATTGTATCTTGCACAAAATAGAAGAGGTATACCCACTTAAAAGAAATAATTAAAAGAGAGTCAATAAAACAATAACATACCAATTGCAATCTAAAGAATATATATATAAAGGCTATATTCTTATTGTGATTGCCACAAACTCGTTTAAGGGTTTTCCTTTCTTGTCACCAAACATTTAAGGTGTTATTAAAGGTCGGTGAATTCATTGATGGCTTTTTTAAGGGCTATTAAAGTTCTCCATCAAGTCAATTATAAATGACCCAAATGTCGCCATTAATCCTTTGTTCATCATATCTAATGCACGTAACTTCATTTTTTGTCTCAGACGCAAATCTTTTACCTTAGAAATTCATCTCTTTTCTATTACTATTACTCTCAATTAATTCTATTTATTGTCGTAAGACGTTCAAATTTTGGATAATTTCTCTTACTTCTCATAAAATTGGACATAGGTCTTCTTGTAAGCTAATGTAAACTATTCTCTCTGTATTTTTCTCTCATACTAGCCTTTAAAAGTGACTTTCTTTTATATCTCTCAAAAAAGTTTGTTTTCACCATTTGCAGCAATCATATATATATATATATA
>JXCR01062442.1:906-24207 GCA_002079205.1 Phalaenopsis hybrid cultivar | reverse complement strand
TTGTTCTTACCTTTGCATTAAAATATATTTTTGTTTAATGTAATTTTTATATTTTATTATTTATTATTAAAATAAATTAACTTATTTTAAAAGCAATCAAAATAATTTTTAATTAATTTAAGATTTTTTTAAAATGATTATATTTTATATGAGCATGTCAAGCCTATTTTATTTTGAATTATAATATAAATAATATAAAAGAAAAAAATCATCCAAAACGCCCCAATATTTAATTTTGTGTAAGTAGTTAAGTAAAGCATTTTGATCTATGTCTACCAAATCGGCTTCGAAATATCATCACTTGCACTTCTTATCACAAGTGGGCTTGTTATCGAAGCCCATTAACTATTGCGGGTGTTCGTAGGACTTAGTTGATAATCTTCACAGTGGGCTATGATAGAAATGGATTGAGCCCATTGAACCTTACCAATATTAACAGGGTAATACTTTGGTGGGTTGGTCTCAGAAGTTAATCCTTGGACGTTACACAGAGCGTATGCGCTCTAATCTCTCTCTCTTAAGGGTTTGTTTGATTATTGTTAAGTTTTGGCTTGGCATTCAATTTGTTTCAAAAAAAATAAATAAATAAAATCATTATACCTATTTACCTAATACCGATCTTAAAAATATGAATGTATTAATATAGAATTTAAAATTATATAGTTATCCATATCTTTATTTATTTATTTTGAGTTTTGAGATAACAATTAGTCTATTTATATTGAACTCATAATGCAAATATGCTCCAAAAAATTGCTTTATTCATCTTTGGTTAAGAATTTGAAATAAAGTCTAATGACTGACATATATTCAGTTCACCCAAATGATCTAGGCCCTTCAAATAGATCGAAGTTTTAAAAATCAAACTATTTTTATAAATGTGATATTATAGACTATTCTCATAATTTATGATAATATTAGTTGTAATTAAATATAATACAATATTTCACAATCTTAAATATCATAAATCAATATTGCATTTAAAATTTAGTTTCATTATTGTTATTAAGTGAAGAAATCATTCATGAGCATTTGACTTAACTTACTAGAAGACTGTGACCAATACTCAATGAGAACAAATGAATGACCGCTTGGTTTGTTATAAAAAAGTCACTGACATATTGGTTAAAAGGAGATGATTGTATCTTCAATATTATAGATTTTCAGTCACCTATGTTTAAATTTACCACAAATTATTCACAAAAAAATCTCATGTTTGACTGTTATAAGATTTTTATTTATCATTAAAATTAGAAATTAGTGCTATATATTTGATCCAAATTATATAATTATTGTTTTAAAAATGCTATTTTTATCTAATTAATATACCTTTAACTTTCTTTAGTTAAGCATACATGACCTCATGGTTATGTCCTNATATATATATATATATATATATATATATATATATATATATATATATATATATATATATATATAATTAAAACCCTGATCTAAATTGAAGTTAAAAATATGCTCCTCATTTGGAGTGTAAACGAGCTGATATAAATTGAAGTTAAAAAATACCGTTGTTCGTGTTTACCTCGTTTATATTTCGAACACGAAAAATTGTTTGTGTTGGACTCGTTTGTTTGGCCAGCCGAAAACGAGCGGTTAGCGAAAAAAAAAATCATTTTGACAACCCTAGACGTGCATGCAACCGTTAGGGGTGTAAACGAGCCGAGCTTGAGAGAGTCCAAACTGGGTCCGTTAAGCAATATCATTATTTGTGCTCAGCTCGTTTATTTATCAAGCTAAAAAATTTTTGTTTGTNATATATATATATAATTAAAACCCTGATCTAAATTGAAGTTAAAAATAAAAATTCTTACATCAAAATATATATGCTCCTCATTAGGTGTGTAAACGAGCTGATCTAAATTGAAGTTAAAAAAAATTGTTGTTCGTATTCGGCTCGTTTATATTTCGAGCACGAAAAATTGTTCATGTTGGACTCGTTTGTTTGGCCAGCCAAAAACGAGCGATTCACGAAAAAAAAAAAATCTTTTTCACAACCCTAGTCATTCATGCAGCCGTTAGGAGTGTAAACGAGCCGAGCTTGAGCGAGTCCAAACTGGGTCCGTTAAGAAATATCATCATTTGTGCTCAGCTTGTTTATTTATCAAGCTAAAAAAATTTTGTTTGTGTTCGACTCTCTTGCTTATCGAGTCGAACACAAGCTATTCACGAATAATGAGTCATTTTGACAACTCTAATCACACATCCGTAAGATGTTAAGAGTAGTGAGAAATTTAAATCTTATTATTTATATTAAAATATTCACTTAAATAAATTTTAATATATTTTAATTCTACTTTTAATTAGTAATTTTAATTGATTATAAATATTTGTAGTTTTGTAGTCAATTAAATTATTTAAAAATAATACTCATTATACATACATATAATTATTTCGAGCCAAAACGAGCCGAACATGAACGAACAAAACTTTTTTCGTGTTCGGCTCGTTTGCTTAGGGAACGAATAGAACATGAGCTACTTAAGAGGCCGAACTCGAACTGTTTGCGAACAACGAGCTGTTTTTACAGCCCTACTTCTCATGAGAGTTTTAGGTAAGAAAAAGAACAGCCCGATTTATACTATATTTAATTGTATGAAGTAATATTATATATCAAATGATAATCTCTTTTATAAATCAATTTATTTATGGGATTTTTACCTGCATAGCACCCAACGTTCATATTTAACTATTTAACACCAAAATATTCATAATTATAAACATCATAATTAACACCCAATATCATCTTTTATTAGTCAAATCCATCTTTCTATCCATAGATAAAATTTTATACGTGTTCATAAGAAATGGGTGCTATCTATGTAATTTCCTCATTATTTATTTGTAAAATCATATAAAAATTATATTTATAAATTAATTAATCCTGGCTGAAATTTATTAATAAAGTAATGATAGTTTCTACTATTAAACTTATTTCGAAATAATATAATACCTGACTGACAGATTAGCTCTCACACATTATATTCAACATTAGCCTGACTAAAGTTAACTTAAAACATAGGTTTCTTCGTGAGTTAAAGTAGCTCATCAACTCTGTAGGCTATTTGTATTTTGCATTTGCTTACAATTAGTGTCGAAAAGATTTAATTAGGGACTAAACCAAGCATAATATGCTACTAATTAAGCACCAACAAGGAGTGATAATTTGGTCAAAGTTTATTTGACTCCTGAATAACTATAATTTTGTTCGATTCAGCTTAACATTTGTAAAAAAAACTGTTTATGATAAATTTTAATATTGTGAAATTTATTTTAAAATCAACTTAACATTAAATTAAATGATTATTGGTAGATACTATACTTATCGTAACATAACTATATAAATTAAAAAAATGATTCATAGCTAAATTTTAATTAAAATTTGTTTACTCTATTTGTCCATTCTTTTGGTCAGATCGAAGAAGTAATATCAGATCTTAAGATACTTAAGTCGCTGTAATGATCCTGAAAGGTATTTGTCTGCTAGTTGATAAAATATATATTTCATAATTATGTGAGTGCTCAGTTGACATTTATCTAATTTTTTATATCAGCATTTGGATATAATATTCATTTTAAAATGACGCTTTCTTAGTAAAGGTATCAATATAACAAAAAAATAAAGTAAATTATAGGACATAAAAATTAAAACATTTTTATAATAAGTATTTTAACTTTATCCAATAGTTTAAATAATATCCTGTGATTGTATTAATTTCAGTTAAATACATAAATCTAAATGTATATTTTAATATTTAAAAATTGGGCGGAGATTTCTGGGCATTTGAGTATATTAATGAGGTTAGAATTGAGTAATTTTGAGTTCATTGGATTTGTCTTTTCGAAACGCTCGATTCGACTATAAACTTATATGATTTGAAATTTATTTGATCTTCCAATTAGGCACCAACAGTTTTTAAAAATAATTTAAGGGCTTAATATTGATATGATTTGTCTTGGGTTAGGTCATTTTTGATGTTATTGTGTTCATCTGATCGAGCCAATTAGTTCCTCAAGATCTATGCAGGATGATGAAAATTTATTAATGGTGTATCGAGCTACTTAATGATAATAAATATCAAAATATAGATATTGACACGTCACTCAAATATGTTCTTCATTTGTTTCACATTCTCTAACAAAATGCTAAAATAGCCAATGGCTTCGGTTGGGGCATATAACTCATGCAGTGTAAAGCTCACGTGAACCATTGGTGACTTCATTTATGTTTAAACAAGATTCACGGCAACATGATGCTCAAAGGCAACTCCATGTGATTAGGTAGCCTCTTATTTCATGATGTTAATAAGCCTTTACTTTATAGGCAGTTATAGTCTACATGCAGAGTTCTCAAGTGGAAAGAAAATTATGCATGGATGTATGAATATAAGCCGTTGGATTTAGTCGATCATTTAATACTCGGACGATATATTGCAATATAGCTAAAGTGAGGGAGAGCGTCTTGACTCATGATTTCTAGTTGTTATAGGTTATTGCCTTCCAAATCAATGCGTTCTCTTTGGTCTTTTCTGTTGATGGGGTTGCATACAAGATGAAATCTTACTCTCTCTTGGGAGAAGTGGGGAGACACACCCTTAAAAATAATTACTCATCGGTAGTTATTTATTTCGTACACATCTGCACTTTCAATTTTGCCGATCATAAAATTGAAAAATACAAATAGGTCTCTACGCATATATTTTTTACCATATTTTAAATTTTTAATATCAATAAACGTATACTTTGTTAGATCACATTAATTAGTTTTAATATTGCATAAATACCATATTTATTTACATATATTGGCCCACATAAAATAAATATTTATTTAATTTTGTAAAATCATCTTCTTTAGATTGGCTATTATTATTATTATTATTATTATTATATTTTAGAATTTGATTCGAATAGTTTAAAATTTATTTTTGGAGAGAACAGATTATATAAATTACCAAAAATAGCAATGCACCGATGAAGAAATCCACATGTTCGAGCATAATTTAGGTTTAGAAACAAATTATAAACTTCATGATACGACTTCTAAAGTATCTTAGGTGGTGTAATTGAGCAAAGATGACTGGTGCCTCGTCTTGAGCTCGACTCAATGTGTGATTTGTGAGTTGAGCAAGATGAGCTAACAAGCTAAATTCAATCTTATGTTGACTCGACTCTTTAGCTCATGAACCAACTCTTATAACAAAAAATTATTATAAAATATACCCAAAATATATTAAAATTCAATAATTTATATTTAAATTATAAAAAATAATATTAAAAAAGTATTTTTTTCTTATATATAAAAATGATTTCATGTTAAATTATCTCGTAATCACTCATAATATGTATCAATACTTTGATTTAATATTAATTTTTCCCTTTCATAATAAACAACTCGGGTTTGGGTCGAACTCACAGTAGTAAGCTTGGGCTCGGGATCGAATCGATTAATTAATGATGCTCAAACTAAAATTGTAAATAACTCGAGGTCAACTCAACTCATTTATACTTCTAAATTATTCTTGCTTATTGGATGAAACTTTTTATTTATATAAATGATTAAAATCTTGCCTCAGTTCTAAAATTTATATAATATTTCATCATAAGAAAAGTGTTCTTTTTTCACATAAAAAATTTTGACCTGTCAAAACTTATTTACTTTAGTTCACTGAGAATAAGGGTTTGGAATATCTTAAATAATTAAAATTATGTTCAGACTTAGGATGCTCTTTAATTTCTAACCTTATAATTCTATCATAAATACTTTTATGCAATTACGTAATAATTTCAGCAACACACACACATATATGTATTAGGGAAAGTTGTCTTAGATGGTTTGGTCACATTAAGCGTCGGCCATCTGATAATCCGATTAGGAGAGTAGATGTTTTAGATCCGACTTATGTTAAGAAAGGCAGAGATAGACCAAGAAAGACTTGGGCTTATTGTATAAATAATGATCTTAATTTATTAGAATTAAATAAAAATATGATACTAAATATAATACAATGCAGGAAAAAAATTTATATAACCGATCCCACATAATGGGATTAAAGCTCTTTTGTTGTTGTAGTTATTGTTGTTGTGTGTATATTATACAAATAAATAGATATATAGATATTTCCCAACCCACAGGCCCAAAAGAAATTTTCGTCCTCCAGCTCCTTTTTTGAGTTACGGAGTTCCGCGGTTCACGATTAAAAGAATTCGGGGTATAAATATATGAAAAGGCTCGCTGCCATTTCCTGGAAAATTCTTCAAAAGAAAGGCAAAAATTCTGAAGTTTCTCTACAGATTCCTTCTTCCCCTTTCAATGACGGAAGAGAAGAAGCAATGAGGTGCAATACCCACCCTTTCCATTCAGGCATCGGCGTCTGCGCCTTCTGCCTTCGAGAACGCCTCTCCGCCCTCACCTCCCCTCACGCTGAATACGACGAAGTCTTATCGCCGGAGTATCACCGGAATCCCAAACCCTCATCAGCTCACCCTACTCCACCGCCGCCCCTCTGTCACCCATCCCCATTCTCTAATGTCGGCGGAAAGAATCGAAACGCCAAGAGGTTTTCCCTATTGTCTCCAATTTGGGGCAATCCGAGCCCAAAAAAGGCCGAATCGGCCACCGGGTTTTCAAAATCCTCTGGATCTAATAATTCGTGGCTATTGGCGCTAGGGCTTGGCCGGAAGATGAGAAATAAGAAGGCATCGCCGCACGTGCAGCCTTTGAGCGGTCGGGGAATGTCGCCTACGACGGAGCAGTCTCCGGGCCGAGGTGTTTCTATCCCTTCGCCATTATGGCGGAAACAGAGTCCCCACAGATTCTCGAGCTTTGGGCTGTGCCTGAGTCCGATGATGAGACCAATTGCCGGCAATAGGCGGGAGCATGCGCCGCCGGAGACTGCGTTTGCCGGCGAGTTTAGGGGAACGCTTAATCGCCGGTGCGGCAGCGGTGGCGGCGCTATGGCTTACGAGTTACCGCCGGGTCTTATAACGAATCGATCGAGGAAGCTTGTGGATTTGGGTAAGGTCTGGTGATTGGTGATTATCTCGCGCATCGAAACCCTATTTCGCCGGAATTTTTTTCTTTTTCCTTTTTTTTTTTAAACACCCAACTATTCTGAAATATCTGATGTGATGTAAATGTGTTTGGATTATTTATTATTTTTTCTGCTTTGATATTTGACTTCTATGCGTCTATAGTACTCAGACTGATCCTGATCGTAAATCAGCTGATCTACGGTTATGATGTATTTTGATGGCCCCACTTAAAATTTAAAAAAAAACTGAAAGATATCCTGATTGTAAATTATCGTGATCTACGGTCAGGATCGGACATCGCATGCCGTATGCAATAATTTCTGCATGAGTGCGNTTCTGAAATATCTGATGTGATGTAAATGTGTTTGGATTATTTATTATTTTTTCTGCTTTGATATTTGACTTCCATGCGTCTATAGTACTCAGACTGTTCCTGATCGTAAATCAGGTGATCTACAGTTATGATGTATTTTGATGGCCCCACTTAAAATTTAAAAAAAAAACTGAAAGATATCCTGATTGTAAATTATCGTGATCTACGGTCAGGATCGGACACCGCATCTCTGCATGCGGTGTCCGTATGCAATAATTTCTCCATGAGTGCCNATAATCGTTATACATATATATAATTATTTCGAGCCAAAACGAGCCGAACACGAACGAAGTGTTCGGCTCGTTTGCTTAGAGAACGAATAGAACACGAGCTACTTAAGAAGCCGAACTCGAACTGTTTGCGAACAACGAGCTGTTTTTACGGCCCTACTTCTTATGAGAGTTTTAGGTAAGAAAAAGAACAGCCCGATTTATTCTATTATATATCAAATGATAATCTCTTTTATAAATCAATTTATTTATGGGATTTTTACCTGACCCAACGTTCATATTTAACTATTTAACACCAAAATATTCATAATTATAAACATCATAAGTAACACCCAATATCATCTTTTATCAGTCAAATCCATCTTTCTATCCATAGATAAAATTTTATACCTGTAAAAATGAGACTTTTGGTGTGAGATAGCTAAATTCATAAGAAATGGGTGCTATCTATGTAATTTCCTCTTTATTTATTTGTAAAATCATATAAAAATTATATTTATAAATTAATTAATCCTGGCAGAAATTTATTAATAAAGTAATGATAGTTTCTACTATCAAACCTATTTCGAAATAATATAATACCTGACTGACAGATTAGCTCTCACACATTATATTCAACATTAGCCTGACTAAAGTTAACTTAAAACATAGTTTTCTTCGTGAGTTAAAGTAGCTCATCAACTCTGTAGGCTATTTGTATTCTGCAATTGCTTACAATTAGTGTCGAAAAGATTTAATTAGGGACTAAACCAAGCATAATATGCTCCTAATTAAGCACCACCAAGGAGTCATAATTTGGTCAAAGTTTATTTGACTCCTGAATAACTCTAATTTTGTTCGATTCAGCTTAACATTTATAAAAAAAATTGTTTAGGATAAATTTTAATATTGTGAAATTTAATTTAAAATCAACTTAACATTAAATTAAATGATTATTGGTAGATACTATACTTATCTTAACATAACTATATAAATTAAAAAATGATTCATAACTAAATTTTAATTAAAATTTGTTTACTCTATTTGTCCATTCTTTTGGTCAGATCGAAGAAGTAATATCAGATCTTAAGATACTTAAGTCGCTGTAATGATCCTGAAAGACGTATTTGTCTGCTAGTTGAACAAAATATATATTTCATAATTATGTGGGTGCTCATTTGACATTTATCTAATTTTTTATATCAGCATTTGGATATAATATTCATTTTAAAATGACGCTTTCTTAGTAAAGGTATCAATATAACGAAAAAACAAAGTAAATTATAGGACATAAAAATTAAAACATTTTTATAATAAGTATTTTAACTTTATTCAATAGTTTAAATAATATCCTGTGATTGTATTAATTTCAGTTAAATACATGAATCTAAATGTATATTTTAATATTTAAAAATTGGGCGGAGATTTCTGGGCATTTGAGTATATTAATGAGGTCAGAATTGAGTAATTTTGAGTTCATTGGATTTGTCTTTTCGAGACGCTCGATTCGACTATAAACTTATATGATTTGAATTTATTTGACCTTTCAATTAGGCAGCAAAAGTTTTCATAAATAATTTAAGGGCTTAATATTGGCTTGATTTGACCTGGGTTAGGTCATTTCTGGTGTTATTGCGTTCATCTGATCGAGCCAATTAGTTCCTCAAGATCTATGTAGGAAGATGAAAATTTATTAATGGTGTATCGAGCTACTTAATGATAATAAATATAAAAATATAGATATTGACAGGTCACTCAAATTTATTCTTCATTTGTTTCACATTCTCTAACAAAATGCTAAAATAGCCAATGNGTTAACTTAAAACATAGGTTTCTTCGTGAGTTAAAGTAGCTCATCAACTCTGTAGGCTATTTGTATTTTGCATTTGCTTACAATTAGTGTCGAAAAGATTTAATTAGGGACTAAACCAAGCATAATATGCTACTAATTAAGCACCAACAAGGAGTGATAATTTGGTCAAAGTTTATTTGACTCCTGAATAACTATAATTTTGTTCGATTCAGCTTAACATTTGTAAAAAAAACTGTTTATGATAAATTTTAATATTGTGAAATTTATTTTAAAATCAACTTAACATTAAATTAAATGATTATTGGTAGATACTATACTTATCGTAACATAACTATATAAATTAAAAAAATGATTCATAGCTAAATTTTAATTAAAATTTGTTTACTCTATTTGTCCATTCTTTTGGTCAGATCGAAGAAGTAATATCAGATCTTAAGATACTTAAGTCGCTGTAATGATCCTGAAAGGTATTTGTCTGCTAGTTGATAAAATATATATTTCATAATTATGTGAGTGCTCAGTTGACATTTATCTAATTTTTTATATCAGCATTTGGATATAATATTCATTTTAAAATGACGCTTTCTTAGTAAAGGTATCAATATAACAAAAAAATAAAGTAAATTATAGGACATAAAAATTAAAACATTTTTATAATAAGTATTTTAACTTTATCCAATAGTTTAAATAATATCCTGTGATTGTATTAATTTCAGTTAAATACATAAATCTAAATGTATATTTTAATATTTAAAAATTGGGCGGAGATTTCTGGGCATTTGAGTATATTAATGAGGTTAGAATTGAGTAATTTTGAGTTCATTGGATTTGTCTTTTCGAAACGCTCGATTCGACTATAAACTTATATGATTTGAAATTTATTTGATCTTCCAATTAGGCACCAACAGTTTTTAAAAATAATTTAAGGGCTTAATATTGATATGATTTGTCTTGGGTTAGGTCATTTTTGATGTTATTGTGTTCATCTGATCGAGCCAATTAGTTCCTCAAGATCTATGCAGGATGATGAAAATTTATTAATGGTGTATCGAGCTACTTAATGATAATAAATATCAAAATATAGATATTGACACGTCACTCAAATATGTTCTTCATTTGTTTCACATTCTCTAACAAAATGCTAAAATAGCCAATGGCTTCGGTTGGGGCATATAACTCATGCAGTGTAAAGCTCACGTGAACCATTGGTGACTTCATTTATGTTTAAACAAGATTCACGGCAACATGATGCTCAAAGGCAACTCCATGTGATTAGGTAGCCTCTTATTTCATGATGTTAATAAGCCTTTACTTTATAGGCAGTTATAGTCTACATGCAGAGTTCTCAAGTGGAAAGAAAATTATGCATGGATGTATGAATATAAGCCGTTGGATTTAGTCGATCATTTAATACTCGGACGATATATTGCAATATAGCTAAAGTGAGGGAGAGCGTCTTGACTCATGATTTCTAGTTGTTATAGGTTATTGCCTTCCAAATCAATGCGTTCTCTTTGGTCTTTTCTGTTGATGGGGTTGCATACAAGATGAAATCTTACTCTCTCTTGGGAGAAGTGGGGAGACACACCCTTAAAAATAATTACTCATCGGTAGTTATTTATTTCGTACACATCTGCACTTTCAATTTTGCCGATCATAAAATTGAAAAATACAAATAGGTCTCTACGCATATATTTTTTACCATATTTTAAATTTTTAATATCAATAAACGTATACTTTGTTAGATCACATTAATTAGTTTTAATATTGCATAAATACCATATTTATTTACATATATTGGCCCACATAAAATAAATATTTATTTAATTTTGTAAAATCATCTTCTTTAGATTGGCTATTATTATTATTATTATTATTATTATATTTTAGAATTTGATTCGAATAGTTTAAAATTTATTTTTGGAGAGAACAGATTATATAAATTACCAAAAATAGCAATGCACCGATGAAGAAATCCACATGTTCGAGCATAATTTAGGTTTAGAAACAAATTATAAACTTCATGATACGACTTCTAAAGTATCTTAGGTGGTGTAATTGAGCAAAGATGACTGGTGCCTCGTCTTGAGCTCGACTCAATGTGTGATTTGTGAGTTGAGCAAGATGAGCTAACAAGCTAAATTCAATCTTATGTTGACTCGACTCTTTAGCTCATGAACCAACTCTTATAACAAAAAATTATTATAAAATATACCCAAAATATATTAAAATTCAATAATTTATATTTAAATTATAAAAAATAATATTAAAAAAGTATTTTTTTCTTATATATAAAAATGATTTCATGTTAAATTATCTCGTAATCACTCATAATATGTATCAATACTTTGATTTAATATTAATTTTTCCCTTTCATAATAAACAACTCGGGTTTGGGTCGAACTCACAGTAGTAAGCTTGGGCTCGGGATCGAATCGATTAATTAATGATGCTCAAACTAAAATTGTAAATAACTCGAGGTCAACTCAACTCATTTATACTTCTAAATTATTCTTGCTTATTGGATGAAACTTTTTATTTATATAAATGATTAAAATCTTGCCTCAGTTCTAAAATTTATATAATATTTCATCATAAGAAAAGTGTTCTTTTTTCACATAAAAAATTTTGACCTGTCAAAACTTATTTACTTTAGTTCACTGAGAATAAGGGTTTGGAATATCTTAAATAATTAAAATTATGTTCAGACTTAGGATGCTCTTTAATTTCTAACCTTATAATTCTATCATAAATACTTTTATGCAATTACGTAATAATTTCAGCAACACACACACATATATGTATTAGGGAAAGTTGTCTTAGATGGTTTGGTCACATTAAGCGTCGGCCATCTGATAATCCGATTAGGAGAGTAGATGTTTTAGATCCGACTTATGTTAAGAAAGGCAGAGATAGACCAAGAAAGACTTGGGCTTATTGTATAAATAATGATCTTAATTTATTAGAATTAAATAAAAATATGATACTAAATATAATACAATGCAGGAAAAAAATTTATATAACCGATCCCACATAATGGGATTAAAGCTCTTTTGTTGTTGTAGTTATTGTTGTTGTGTGTATATTATACAAATAAATAGATATATAGATATTTCCCAACCCACAGGCCCAAAAGAAATTTTCGTCCTCCAGCTCCTTTTTTGAGTTACGGAGTTCCGCGGTTCACGATTAAAAGAATTCGGGGTATAAATATATGAAAAGGCTCGCTGCCATTTCCTGGAAAATTCTTCAAAAGAAAGGCAAAAATTCTGAAGTTTCTCTNTTTCGTCCTCCAGCTCCTTTTTTAAGTTACGGAGTTCCGCGGGTCCACGATTAAAAGAATTCGGGGTATAAAAATATGAAAAGGCTCGCTACCATTTCCTGGAAAATTCTTCAAAAGAAAGGCAAGAAATTCTGAAGTTTCTCCACAGATTCCTTCTTCCCCTTTCAATGACGGAAGAGAAGAAGCAATGAGGTGCAATACCCACCCTTTCCATTCAGGCATCGGCGTCTGCGCCTTCTGCCTTCGAGAACGCCTCTCCGCCCTCACCTCCCCTCACGCTGAATACGACGAAGTCTTATCGCCGGAGTATCACCGGAATCCCAAACCCTCATCAGCTCACCCTACTCCACCGCCGCCCCTCTGTCACCCATCCCCATTCTCTAATGTCGGCGGAAAGAATCGAAACGCCAAGAGGTTTTCCCTATTGTCTCCAATTTGGGGCAATCCGAGCCCAAAAAAGGCCGAATCGGCCACCGGGTTTTCAAAATCCTCTGGATCTAATAATTCGTGGCTATTGGCGCTAGGGCTTGGCCGGAAGATGAGAAATAAGAAGGCATCGCCGCACGTGCAGCCTTTGAGCGGTCGGGGAATGTCGCCTGCGACGGAGCAGTCTCCGGGCCAAGGTGTTTTTATCCCTTCGCCATTATGGCGGAAGCAGAGTCCCCACAGATTCTCGAGCTTTGGGCTGTGCTTGAGTCCGATGATGAGACCAATCACCGGCAATAGGAGAGAGCATGCGCCGCCGGAGACTGCGTTTTCCGGCGAGTTTAGGGGAACGTTTAATCGCCGGTGCGGCAGCAACGGCTGCGGCAGCGGTGGCGGCGCTATGGCTTACGAGTTACCGCCGGGTCTTATAACCAATCGATCGAGGAAGCTTGTGGACTTGGGTAAGGTCTGGTGATTATCTCGCGCATCGAAACCCTTTTTCGCCGGAATTTTTTTCTTTTTCCTTTTTCTTTAAACACCGCAACTATTCTGAAATATCTGATGTGATATAAATGTGTTTGGATTATTTATTATTTTTTTCTGCTTTGATCGTCTGTAGTACTCAGAAGTGCGGGATGAAAAAGAATTTGCAATAGACTAAAATTGTGTAATATATAATATGTTGATCCATTTCAAAAGTTTTCAAGCTATCAGTTGGATAATCTATATATATAACAGTGGCTGAAAAGAATTAAACGCCTGGCTCGATGAATCCTAAAAGGCAAATGTAGAGACTTCTTGTTTCAGTCCAATGTAGCACCGAATCCAGTTGATTTTTATGCGCGATGGGGCATATAGCTAGCATTGAGGAGAATTGACGAACATGCATCGTGGACTCTTGAGTTTTTTTATACGGAACATGGTGCCACTTTTCAGAAGTATCAGATAAGTTTAGTTAACTTGCTACAGCATGCATAGGCTTTAATTCTCAACTCTCAGTTGAAATTCATTGTACACTCCACCGCAAATCTGATGGCCGAGGAATTAAGGTTAGCCCAAATATTTAAGAAATAGAAGGGGTTGAGAAGAAAAAGGGAAGCAGATATGAAGGTAGTGGGAATAAAAAGAACGATTTTCTCAAGAATCATGTGGATAGTGCAATGGTAGGGACCCGTTATTTTCTAGCATGATTAAATTTACATTAATTATATACTATGAAATTATAAAATAATTAGATAATTAAATACAGGATGCGTATTTGTTCCATGTTTATCTTATATCAAAATAATTTATGCTTATTTTTAAAAATACAATATTCTAAAAATTTATGGAAGATTATATGTTTTTTTAGGCTTTTGTTAAATTTTAATTACTACTTATATTTTCATAATTTAGTTTTCTCCCATCTTAATTTATGAATGATATGATAATCATTAAAATGTATAGATGGATGTGATATGTTACCAAAATGATTGATATGATAAAACAAAAAACTCTATCCAATATTTAAATTGAAAATTTTGAAATTAAAGTCAAGGCTATTTGAGCTCTAAATTTTATATGTTTATAGACAAAATGATTTNGTGCCGGATGAAAAAAATTGCAATAGACTAAAATTGTGTAATATATAATATGTTGATCCATTTCAAAAGTTTCCAAGCTATCAGTTGATAATATATATATATAACAGTCCTTGAAAAGAATTAAAAGCCTGGCTCGATGAATCCTAAAAGGCACCGAATCCAGTTGATTTTTATGCGCGATGGGGCATATAGCTAGCATTGAGGAGAATTGACGAACATGCATCGTGGACTCTGAATTTTCTTATACGGAACATGGTGCGACTTTTCAGAAGTATCAGATAAGTTTAGTTAATTTGCTAAAGCATGCATAGGTTTTAATTCTCAACTCTCAGTTGAAATTCATGGTACACTCCACCGCAATTCTGATGGCCGAGGAATTAAGGTTAGCCCAAATATTTAAGAAATTCAAGGGGTTGAGAAGAAAAAGGGAAGCAGATATGAAGGTAGTGGGAATAAAAAGAACAATTTTCTCAAGAATCATGTGGATAGTGCAATGGTAGGGACCACTTATTTTCTAGCATGATTAAATTTACATTAATTATATACTATGAAATTATAAAATAATTAAATAATTAAATACAGCACGCATCCGATATGTATTTGTTGCATGTTTATCTTATATCAAAATGATTTATGTTTATTTTTAAAATACAATATTCTAAAAGTTTATGGAAGATTATATGTTTTTTTAGGTTTTTGTTAAATTTTAATTACTACTTATATTTTCATAATTTAATTTTCTCCCATCTTAATTCATGAATGATATGATAATCATTAAAATGTATAGATGGAGGTGATATGTTACCAAAATGATTGATATGATAAAACAAAAAAACTCTATCAAATATTTAAATTGAAAATTTTGAAATTAAAGTCAAGGCTATATGAGCTCTAAATTTTATATGTTTATAGACAAAATGATTATCAAGAAATCTAAACTAGCCCATTATAATTAAATTATGAGATCATTGAGACAATTGAATGCTGAAATAATAGTCTTTAAATTGTGTGTTTTAAAATTTTGGCTAAAGTATCAAATGCCAACCCTAGAAAATTAGAAATATACCATTTTTCTTTGCATGCAAACAAACTCCACAAAATTTGAAGCGTGCTTATATCTAATAAAATTGTCATAATGCTCTTAAAGTTCGTTTTATTAATTTATTTATCTGCATTATTAATTAGCGTAGTAATTTAAGATCTCTCTTAAAATGTATTTCTGAAATTATTTTGATCATTGAGTGATTATACAAAATTTTACTTTGAAACATAAATACAATTCCATTAATTTAAAAGTTCGAATTTGACTTTTGATGTTCAATCAAATGTTCTTCAAATTGCTTGAGATCAAATCTGATCTACAAATGACTTCTATTATCTTATAGAGAATTCATTATATATATATATAGTGTCACTTGTCGTGACTCTTTAGTAGTGCAGCCTTGCGCAAGTCCCCTGGGGTCATGGGTTTTATCCCGTCTAAGTGCATCAGCTTTGCAGTACGGGATCGAGTGGTTTGGTACATGGGGGTGGCTATATTCATATTTTGTGATTCATGGGTGTTAAGTTTAGCATACTGATAGATACAATAAATTCAACTTTTTTTTTTTTTGTATACATGCAAATTCTTATGCACTGACATGAAATGATATATATAGCACATATTTATCTAAAAATTCATTAATCTATGTTTTCTTTTTCTTAGGGCAAGGCTAGAGTGTAAATCTGAGGCGATAGTAACATTCCACTCCTTATTAGTGCTACATTGGTAATTGCTATAGGCTTTACTATTAAGTAGTGATAATAGGTTAGCATACATGTTGCTATTACTTCTATTCAATTAAAATTATTATAAGTTCATATATCCTACTAAGTTGTCAATACTCAACCCAAGTTTAAAGTCTACATATTTAGTTGTTTATCTAATATTTTTATCATTCTAAAACTCTAATAATATGTAGATGTCCGAGACTTTTTGAGAGGTAGGATTTTATATCATCTGTGTGTTACTGTGTATATACAATCCGGTAGAAGACCTTACATCGTAAAATTATTCACTACAATAATAATTTTTTTTTAAAATAAAAAACAAATATATTAAATTTGAAAAATATTTATGTAAAATATAGGATATTTTTTAATTTAAAAAAAATGCTAAAATTGATTATTTTTTAAGACAGCATTTTCATATGTTCTTATTATTTCTCAAGTCACGCACAATGATCTGTAGACATCCATAATGAGATGACGCGTCCTTTTTTTCAGCTCATTAAGTGCATTATCTACGGCTAGGGTTGTAAATGAGCCGAGCTTGAGCGAGTTCAGGTTTGGCTCATGTTTGGCTCGTTTGAAATAGCTCGTGTTCGAAATCGGCTCGTGAACAGTGTGTTCGTGTTCGGCTCGATTTAAATATTCGGCTCGTGTTCGGCTCGAAATTCGCTCGTTAAACTAAAATTAAGAAAAATAGATGTAAAGTGTGGGATTCGAATCTGGGTCAAACCTATACAAAAGAAGACACTAACCACATTGTCAANTTTGTAACATTATTGATGGTCAAATCATTATATAACGACTTAGGGTCCGTTTGTGGGGCAGCTTATTTGGTGCGATGACGTTTTAATAATGCACATGTCTGTTTGGATAAACTGCGTTTTGACAGTTTATGCATTTTCAAAATGCTGAAAATAACATTTTCACACCGCAGCTATCTAGGTGTGGTGGCAGCTTTTTGGCAGCGGTCTGACTTTTCCAAAAAATAAAAATCTATAATAGTCACCGCATCTAGCTTATCGGCAGATTATTTTTAATCAGTTTATTAACAGATTATTCAATAAGCTGCAACTGCCCCAAACAAACCCTTAGTGTTTCACAAAGTTGTGAAAATTTGACTCGGACGTTGAAACCTGTAGAATGAGAGATTCAAGGTTAAAGGTTGAAATGGAGGTTCAACCGAATGACCTAATAAATCATAAATGTATTTAAAAATGATAATATTTAATGTTTACATCCAACTCAATTCATATATATTTGAATATCAAACACCTAAAATTCAATTTTAACATATGTCACTTTATCTATGCATGAAAACATATATTTCACTTTTTAGAATTAAAATAATGAAATGTTTTATGTGATGCCGATAATTTTAGGGTTTATATATGTAAATAAATAAAATTGAGTGGTATGCATGTNGGGCATATTATTGACAAGTTCTCAAATTTGGACCAATTCGATTGTGAATTGGTCTTCGAGTCTGGTCGTTTCTTGTTCAAAATGGCTTTGGCACTGAAATGCATAGGACTAAAGTTGAACTGATTTTTTATGAAACGAGCAAATCTAATATTAATATTTTTAATTTTATGATCGGATCGTTTGAAACATAAGATTTTGATTGAAAATAGAGAAATTACTATACTTTGGAGTGTCCTAAATTATTCAAAAGTGAAGTATACTAAATTATAATATTGTATATTAATCTGGTGAAAATATCATTATTGCATTACATCATTTAAATTATTACTAAAATGTTTTTTAATATTTATTATATAGCGTTGAATCTCTCTTTTTTCTAGTTCAGCATCTGATCTGATTCGATTTTCATAACCTTAATCATATCTACAACCTCATACATTGCTTCAACTCCCATATTTACAAATTAAGGGAGAGGAAAAAAGTTCAATTTGCTGGGGGAAAAAAAAAGAAAAAGAAGCTTCCGGAAGGTAGTTGACTTCCTTAATTATTTAAAAAACAACTATTATTTATTACTCTATTAGGCTTGTGAATATAGGTTTGGTCAACAAAAAATAAGACTCCCTTATGCCAGGAATCACCAAATTCTACTAGAAAAAGAAAGATTTTGAATTTCATCAAATTATATATTAAATCAACATATTCTAACTAAACTCAATTATCTAAACATCAGCTACTAAGTTTCACTATAGACCTATACCCAACTAAGATAAAATTAATCTTTTCTACAAACTTTAATCATGTTGGTTGACATGAAGCCTAATTTCTTATATGTTGGTTCCTTCTTATAACATTAAGCTTAACTACTGATACAAAGCTGACGCATAGTTTAAAATAGTAAATTGCCTTAAAGGCCAAGCAAGCAACCAAAAATCAGCTTCAATGAGCTTTGATGGGTCCAAACAACTCAATAAATTTTTTTCCTTATTTATCATATAAAATTCATTCTATATTTTTAGAGGAGTCAACTCGAGTCAACGTGCCATATTCAATTCAAAACAAGCGTGATTTTTGATAACTTGAACCTAATTCAATTAATAAGCAAGTTCAAATTGTCAACACAATCTTGATATGATAAAATTCAGATCTATGTCTTATGACAAACATAGAGTTGATGACAAAAGTGATATGAATAAGCTATTAGACAAGATAATAAATATTTGTTTTATGTTTGGGTTTGTATTGGAAAAGATAATAAGTTGTCACTCATTGAATAGACTAAGTTTGCGTTATTGTCACCCTAATTCAATGTCATCAGGTCTTGCAAATGCTGGCTTGAATCAAGGCATGCTATCATTGAGCTTTCTTTTGTTTCAGACAATAGTTTTATGTCTGCCAATAGAAGGGTTTCTTATGAGGATTTTATTAAAAAGTTCTAAATTTTGACTTATATACAAAAACCACATGCAGTGTTGATATTATGTGCATTTTTAGTGCTTCAAATTCATCTCTTTGGTTTATTGATTTTGTTTTCGTTGGCTCAAACTCAATTGAGTGTGGACATTGCAATAGCTACTTTTACTAAACCATTTGTGGCTAAAAATTTGGTAGAGGATGTTATATTTAAAAAAGTTTGAGGACAAGCAGATTGACAATGTGGGCAAAATTTTTCAGTGAAATAAAAAAGTCTTCCATAAAAGGCACTTATAATTATATATGTATGACTTCCTCTTCAATGTAGTGAATTTTGACAATTTCTTTCTTCACCATCACAAATTGAAAATAATATTATAATAACAGTGACAACTGGCTCGATCAATCTCAAAATCATAAGAATATAAATTTAGTTGGTTCAATTTAATTTAACATGAACTATTAATTTTTCTCTCCATCATATGGAGTTTATACTTAGCATGTTGTTGTATCAAATCTAAATTGTCTCTACAAGGCTACCAATATTAAATAGTATTTTTGATTATATCATCTCAATGGATATTGAATCATCAAGTCTTATAATACCTGATACTGACCCCTCTAAGCGGGAAATTGATCTAGGATAAATTCAACATTTTTGTTTAATTTTCTTATGTGAATTTTCATGTCAATTTGATCTCTGTCAATGCTTTTTTTTTTTCATTATTTTAATTTCTTATATTAAATAAAAATTTACCATATTTTAAACAAAATGTCAATTCAACTAGCATTTCATGTTAGATTCCCCCAAGCTTTGATTGCTTTCAATCATGGTTCATCAAGGGCCAAGTGCAAGTGACTCTAGAGATGGGCTATATATGTGATTAAATGAGTTTTTAGTGCATAATGTTTAATATTATTAAAAATATATTTTTTTTGGAAGAAAATAATGATTGATATGAGATATAAGAAGTTCTATTGTGAGTGGGGGTTGTTAAGATATGCAATTACTAAATTTAATTTACTATTTTAAATTAAGATCTATTAGTATTCCTTGACCCTCATCCCTTAATTTTAAATTTAAGTCAAAAATTTCTTTTAGTAAATTTACATGCCACACAATTCTTATAAATAATTGTATAAAGATATATTCATCTATAAATTTATAGTTTTGTTTATGAATTTATGCAATTATATTTTATCGTTGTGGCTAGATGTATATGAATGTTCGTCTGACTTCTAAAGCTCCAACATCTATAAAAAAATTGAGTTGCTTTTCTTGCATGGATTGAATTAAACTAACCATATCAAACTCAGACCAAAATCATTCAAGAGCATATTATTGACCATGTCGACCCATTCAATTGTGAATTGGTTTTCGAGTCTGATCATTTCATGCTCAAATGGCTTCGGCACTGGAATAAACAGGACTAAAGTTGAACTGATTTTTATGAAATGAGCAAATCTAACGTTACTATTTTTTTTTAAAATTTTTTGATCAAAAGGCTAGAAACATAAGATTTTGATTGAAAACAGACAAAATAATTACTATACTCTAACCAAAAATTATAATTTAGAATTGTTTTAAAAAATCCAGAAGTGAAGTATCCTAAATTATATTATTGTTTATTAATTTGGTGTAAATATCATTATTGCATCATCATTATATCATTGTTACATTATTCGGTTCAACCGAGGTTGAACCGTTGAGCATTGAAGCCCTCTTTCTTCTAGTTCAACGTATGATCTGATTTGATTTTCATTGCCTTAATCATATCTACATCCTCATATGTTACTTCAACTCCCATATTTACAACTTAAGGGAGACAAATAAAGTACAATTTGATAGGAAAAAAAAGAAAATGAAGCTTTCGGAAGGTAGTTGACTTCTTTAATTATTCAAAAAAACACGTTTATTACTCTATTACACTTGTGAATAAAGGTTTGGTCAACAAAAAATAAGACTCCCTTGTGCCAGGAATCACCAAATTTTAATAGAAAAAGAAAGATTTTGAATCACGTCAAATTACATATTAAATCAACATATTCTAACTAGACTCAGTTATCTAAATATCAGCTGCTTAGTTTCATTATAGGCCTATACCCAACTAAGATAAAATTAATCTTTTCTACAAACTTTAATCATGTTGGCTAACATTAAGCCTGATTTCATATGTTAGTTCCTTCTTATAACATTAAGTTTAACTACTTATATGAAGTTGATGCATATTATAAGATGATAAAATGCCTAAGAATATCCAAAATGAAGAGCGCATAACAGAGGATAAGGCTTAGAACTGTTGCAAAATTTTAATTTTTCTGTTCATAAGTAGCTCTAGCTGTGATGGGTCCGAACAACTCAATAAATTTTTAATATGATTTCTGTACATCATCTCAAAAAAGATAAGAAATATTTGTTATATACTTGGGTTGGTATTGGAAAGATAATAAGTTATCACTCATTGAATAGACTAAGTTTGAGTTATTGTCACCCTAATTCAATGTTATTATGTGTTGCAAATGCTGGTTTGAATCAAGGCATGCTCTCATTGAGCTTTCTTTTGTTTCTGACAATAGTTTTATGTCTGCCAATAGATCTCTCCTCACATTATGAGGATTGTATAATAATTTCCGAAATATGACTAATATACAAAAGCCACAAGCAATGTTGATTTTGTGTGAATTTCTCGAGCTTCGAATTCATCTCTTTGGTTTATTCATTTTGTTTTCTTTGGCTCAATTTTTGGTACTCCATTGTGTATGGACACTGCAATAGCTTCTTTTACTAAAATGTTTGTGGCTAAAATTTTGATAGAGAATGTTATATTTCAAAAAGTTTGAGAACATGTAGATTCACAATGGGGGCAAAAATTTTTACCAAAATAAAAAAGTCATTGAAAACGTTCATTCTATTGCTCTCACTATCATCTTCTTGACTATAGTTTGAACTCTTCCATGAATGCTACTTATAATTATATATATATTACTTCCTCTTTAGTACAGTGAATTTTGACAACTTCTTTCTTCACCATCTCAAATTGAGAATAATATTATAATTAACAGTGACAACTCATTTGGTCAATCTCCAAATCATAAGAATATAAATTTAGTCGGTTCAATTTAATTTAACATTAACTATTAATTTTTCTCTCCATCATATAGAGTTGATACGCAGCTTGCTGTATGAAATGCAAATTGTATCTACAAGGCCATCAATATTAAACAGTAGTTTTGATTATATCATCTCCATGGATGTAGAATTACCAAGTTTTAAGATACCAGATAGTGATCCCTCTAAGCGAGAAATTGATCTATGATAAATTCTCAAGTTAATTTCACACATCTTTTTTCTCCTTTTTAGGCTTTTATCTCAATTTGATATTATTTGTCAATACCTTCATTTCTTTATTTTGATTTTCTATATTAAATACAAAATTTACTATATTTTAAGCAAAATGCCAATTCAACTTGAGTCAAACCAAAAATATATTTTATTACAATAAAATCTTTTATGATGAAAAGTTAAGGTTAAATTATCCTCAAATCTTAAAAGCCACCTCAATTATCATAACATCATCAAGATCCATATTACACAAATATGTTATGATAGCATTAATCATTCCAACAACATCACCCACCACAGAAAGTAAGATCATGTCATCATGACAATTGATGAGAGCAATTTCCCTTCTTCATCATGCAGCACTGACCAAAATAATCTCCACTATTTCTTTGACTTTCTTGTATTGCCACATGATCAGGACCATTATGGTAGCTGCTGACTGACTCTACTTTAGAGAATATTCAACATATCAATAAATATGAATTGATGACTTCTAATGGTAGTTGAAAAATAAAGTTTTAGTGCTAACCTATGTGTTCATCATTATGAAAGCACTAGAATGTGGTAGACAGGATGCAGTGGAGTTCAGAGTTAGTGATGCCATTCACTTTACATAAAG